>PVJA010034364.1:0-22615 GCA_004027025.1 Myocastor coypus | reverse complement strand
TAGACCCTAGGGTAGGTATCGAAGATCAAAGCTAAGGAAAATCAAATTCAGTTATTGAGACAAAGATGGAATTAGAGAAGCTGGGTCCGGAAAGAAGCAATGCCCTAAGTGACTCCACGTGTGTTTCCGCCAAGCCCTTATGAGCCACGCTGTCTGAGAAGCAGCCAGCCATGCTCAGAAACAGAGGAAAACAAGCAGGCAAACAAACAAACAAAAAAACTACAGCCCAAAAACATTGTATCACTAGGCCTTATCAAATATTGACTATGAAGTTTAAAAAGTGATGCAAATATAGTCTTGTGTGCTATTGTCACCTTTTTTAAGGTCCTCCAAAGCAAAAATATCTGAGTTTATTACCATTAGTTGTTATCAGCAAAGCCACGTATGATTCTCTTTTGAAATAAAAGAATGGAACACCTCTTCTCTTGCTTTTTTCCCCTAGTCCACACCTATTCTAAAACTGCATGCAAAAAAATAAATAAAAATAAATGAAGCCAGGCGTGGTAGCTCACGCCTGTAATCCCAGCACTTGGGAGGCTGAGGCAGGAGGATTGGTGCGAGTTCGAGACCAGCCTGGGCTACAAAAGTGACCTCAAGGTCAGCCTCAACTGCATAGCGAGACCCTGTCTCAAAAAGACAAAAAAACAAAATAAATAAATAAATAAATAAAAAATAAAAATAAGTGAACAGACAAAACTTTATGCAAAATTTATCAAAAGGCAAGATAGCTTTTCTTAAGTCTTCTTATCCTTCTTAGAACTGTTCATCTTATAAGTGAAAATAAACACAAGACCTGTAGGTATTAGAGATAGTGACAACCTTGGGAACTGTATTTCCAAATGTGTGAAATACACACCTGATATTGTGGGCCTAGCTCTTGAATTACCTTTTATAGGATTTCTTTCTGGACAATAGCAGGGAGAAGAAAGACCAAAATACCACTTTTTCCACCCTCAAGGCCAGGTAGCTGGGCAGCTATGCTTTGTCTTTGGTTAGATTTAATGATAATGGTTGTGCTTCACTGAGCTCCTATGTTAAGTGCCAGATGGTCTTCTAAGTAATTTTAATAGTCTACTTACTTTATATATCACAGAAATTCCATTGAAAAGTGTTGTGTTTTATAAGTAGAGAAAATTTGGTTCAAAGAGGCTAAAGGGCCGGGCGTGGTGGCTCACGCCTGTAATCCCAGCACTCAGGAGGCTGAGGCAGGAGGATCGGTGCGAGTTCGAGACCAGCTTGGGCTACAAAAGTAAGCTCGAGGCTAGCCTGAACTGCATAGCGAGACCCTGTCTCAAAAAGACAAAAAAAACAAAACAAAACAAAACAAAAAAAAACAAAGAGGCTAAAGGAATTGCATGAGGTAACACGTGGGAATGAACAAGCCAGGATTTCATCAGAAGCCACTTGACTCCTGCACAAATATTATTTTAACTAAAGTATTCTGAGTCAGTCCACCTATTCATTGGCTTCCAAACAAGAACTCTTGAATGTGGTTTTGGATTACATTTGTTCCAAAAATAAAAGAAATATAATTAAGCAACAAAGCAGAAGGCAGAAAGGTATTTGTAAGAAAACAGTAATCACGAGTCTAGAATGCATCCTAGGATATGTCCTAGAATTTATAATTGGACCATATATTAAGAGGATATGCTATATCCCCCTTCCATTTTTTTATTGTAAAGAGATCAAAAACAAAAAGCATTAAAATGATACAGAATTTCTAAGCAAGATGATAGGAAATTAACAATTGTTATTATGTTACACGCTGTTATCTTCAAAGCAGTTGCTCAAATTACCTAGGATGGGTATGGAAAACTGATCAAGCAATATAAGCACTAACTATTCCTTTCAATGGGCTTAATGAAATTAGTGGCACAGTTATCTTCCCCACTTGTGTATGTTTTTCCTTCCTTCCTTTTTTTTTTTTCTTTTCCCCTTTCCACCAATGCATTTGTTCTTTGTTTTTGGGCAGCTTCTTCCCCTTTCACAATATATATTGCACCTTTTGGACCTTTTTCATTCATTCAGTTTCTCACATGAGGAAGACAATTCAATGTTTACAGATATGCTTTTAATTTATTTCACTTATAAGCAGCATCTCTAGTTGCATTCATTTACTATAAAGACCTTGAGTTTATCTTTCTTTATAGAGAAGTTGTAACTCAGTTATAAAAATATCACACTTTTTTTTACCCATTCATTGGTTGATGGACATAAGGGTTGTTTCCAAGATTATATTCTCTCGATTGATTCTTTTATTAAATAAAAGTGTTTTATTTTGGCACGTGAGTATGGAGACACATGCCCATAGCCAAGCACTTGGGAAATTGTGGTAGAGAACTGTCAGTTTTAGGAGTGCTTGAATAGTTTATAAAGCTCAAGGGCAACCTTAACCGTGAGATAAAATTCTTCAAAACATAAGTTGGGAAAACAAACAACAAACTAAAATTTGATGGGAGATGTTGGGGTAATCTTATAGCATCTTAAGGATTCCTGTGGTGATTTGCCTAATGTTCATGAAAGCCAAAAATGTTGTAAGTGCTATCACCCCTTTGAGCCATGCAAAAGCACATTTAAAGTGAAGTTGAATGACAAACTCTGCCTCTATCAAATATGGAAAATAAAGAGTTAATTCCTGCGTGATAAACAAAAGGAGGTCATTAAGGATATATCTGTGATACCATTTTATTGCTGCTACTATATAAATTATTCTGATCAAAATACCCAAGACACAGAACCAGGGCAAGGATGGTTCAGAGCTTGTCCAGTACAGGAGTATTCTGGGTTGAGGCACCCATTTGCTAGTTGTTACTGTCTGGGCTATCCGGACATTGTATTTGGCATCACTCCTTACATAATAAATGTATGAATGTCTCCTACGACAGTAGAGAGTAACCATTCAGGGCTGCATTCCAAATTACCATGATGAATAAAAGTGTTTAATAATTACAATAACTTTGTAACCCTTTGACAATCTTACAGATAATTATTATTTTAGACTATAAATACTACCTACAAAAAGGCAAACTGTCATCTACTTTGAATCATGTAATTGTCAGGCTTCTGCTCAAAATTCTCAACCATAGCAACAGAAACTTACTTAACATTTTAAGGAATGTAGGTAGGAAACTACAGACTAATTAGCTAAGATATCAACAGGCAGAAATTTAAGGATATTTAAACATCACATGTAACTATATTTTTTATTTATGTTTATTTAAAGTTTACAAGTTAAGACATATACGTATATTTTCGGTACATACCTATATATATACTACATATGTAAAATAATTGCCCCATCTAGATGCATGTTACATGAATGCATCTAACATTATGAGGATGGCTTCTGAACCACCTGTAACACATTTTTAATATATGCATAAATTAAATAATTTATTGTACATATGCACATACAAAAATGCATTTATGTGATATTTACATATGAATGCATATGAAGATAAAATGGCACCCATGGTCATTGTAAAGTTAATTGTTAGGGATGAAACAACTCATGCATATATCTCATTTTAGATAATTAAATCTCATTTTTGTGAAAGAATTCAATATACCTCTTTCCAAGGGGAGGAGAAATAAATATTTGATTTAGGTTTAAACTATGTTCAGAATTTCAGCAGCACTTCTATATTAATTGGACACATAAGACTTTTCAGAATTTTTTCAATATCTGCTGATAGATATGTTTTTATGGATAAATAGCATTTTTGTTATTATTGTTAAATCTAAAAGGAACCCTTAACGAAAAGTCTAAGTAAAGAAAATTACTTACCCAAGGAAAGATACTGAGCTATTATAAATTTGAAACTTTAATTGTTGAAATCTATTTTTAAGAAAATATTCAGCAAATATTTCTTGTTCAGTAGAAGGTTTTTGGGACAGATCAATGCTCACAAAGATTAAAATTTATTTGGCAATACATTTTGGGGAATAATTAGATTGTATTGGGGAAAATGAATTAGTTATTTATATGCCACGTAGACACAGATTTATTAACCCAGTCTATTTATGTTGAAACACAAACAACAATGAGGTGTACAGCAAGTGACTCATTATCTTTTTATGAAAGGCTAGTGATATTATAGATTTTTAAAATTGTCAACAGTTGAATACATTGAGTGTATCTCTTTACATAACAGTGGAGTATTTGCTGGAATCCTACAAGAAGGTGTGAAGAACCGTATTCCTAATGTGTTTTTTATTTTCTGTGAGCCATTTTTCTAATTCTTAAATTATAAAAGGATATAAAATATTAAAAATAAAAATATATTAAAAAAATCAAGTGTAGAATATATTGAAGGCAGCTCACAGGAGAATTTATCACAACTGAAGGTATGTGGGAAGAATAGGAAAGAGAGGTAGGATTTAGATGTTGTTCAAGAAAGTTGCCTGATAGCACTAAGAACCATAATCTTAAAGCAGATAGCTGTATTCATAGAAGTAAATGGGAGCAGGGCGTGGTGGCGCACACCCGTAATCCCAGCACTCGGGAGACTGAGGCGGGAGGATCGGTGAGAGTTCAAGACCAGCCTGGGATACAAAACTGAGCTCAAGGCCAGCCTGAACTGTACAGCGAGACCCTGTCTCAAAAAGACAAAAAAAAAAAAAAAAAAGAAGTAAATGGAAGTCTTTCTCTTGTTAAATTTTATTTGATGTAATTCTAAGTATGTTTTGGAACCATGTTAAAGCCAAAGAAAAAAGCAGCAAAGTGGGGACACAATACACACATTGATGAATCTGGGCTGTTGACAGAATCATGTTGATACCCAGTGACGATGATGGTGAGATACATAAACTATTTGGAGGAGGACCATTTTGGGTTCCCTAAAAGAACAGAAGAAAGGAAGCACTGCTCTTCAACAGAATATTGAAGAGATTCAGTATTAGATGAATGAGCTGAGGACGTACCTCAGCAGCTTAAGTGCCTGCATGGTGAGCATAAGGTTCTGAGTTTGATCCCCAGTACCAAAATTAATTAATTAATCAATTAATTAATTAATTAAATATTAGATGGATTGGCGGAGGCAAGCCAGGAAGAAAATAAAAAGAAGTAAAAAGAGTAGGACAGGAAAAAAACAAAAGAGCTACATATAAAGCAATGCTAAAGAATAATCACTCCTGTGGAAATGGCTAGAATTAATGAACTTAAAGCTCATGCCGCAAAATGTCACATAATCAATCAGGAATGCTATAAATAAGAACAGGAAGAGAGTTAGAGTGAGGGTAGGAGAACAGGTAGAAAACAAACAAACAGAAAGCGATCAATCACGCTATATCATGTGGAGATACCAATTCCCTGCAATGAAAGCTGTCACTAATTTGTACCAAGAAGCTTTACTAAAATTTTAAAAAGGAACTAGAAATACAAAATGGTTCCAGTAAAGAAACTGTAGTACAAAGAGAAATAGGGCTATTCATGAGTACATGTAGCAGTCCCTTAAATTCTGGGAAATATTTGCAAGTGGTAGTACAGTAGGCAGTAAATCTTAGTTTCTATATTGTCTAGCAAAAATCAAGAGATATTGAAGTATGAAACAACTGAAAATATTATTCATTAAATTTTCTGTCAATTTTGAGTAAAAAAAAATAAAATCAATTTTCTCAGAAAACTCATAGCTCCAAGTGGGCAAAAGATATTTCTAATTGAGATAGATTGCCTAAGATTCTAAACAATGAGACGAAAATACAAGTGATACTACTACTATTCAGACATTTTAATAGGTTGACAGTAATGATGAATATCTGACAGTTTATACATGGTTTTAATTGTTACATATTAAAGGTGCTCATACATTTTTACTATTGCCCGTAATTTCAAATCAATTTTTTAATGCTTCTCAAGTTGTAAGTAAAGAAAACATCCTTACTCAAGAAGTGAAATTACTTAAGAGATTTATCAAATATTACTACACAATTTTTTAAATTGGTTATTCAATTTGCACTTCTCCCAGGAAAGTAAGAAAATCCACTTTTTTATTTTTCTCAATATATTGCTTAATTTTCCACACATTGAAAGGAAAAGTGTATGTTTCATTAATGACTTAATTTATATTTATTTGTTAAAATGTATGATTTCAGGTTGTTAGTTGCAATGTGGTAACTAATATTTTAACTATGGAGAAATTTGGTGTTTATAAACTCATGATTTAATTTGTAATTATCCTCTCATATTTAGTGTATATGATTTAAAATTTATCTACTTTGTTCCTTGTTGAAATACATATATATTTTATACTACAAACATGCATTTTATACTATAAATGTACATATTGTATACTAAATGTATGTATATATATTTATATATATACATCTATAAAATAGTTGAATCTATCCTTTTTTTCTATGTTTTTAATTATATCTGAACTTAGCAATCTATTTCCCAATACTCTATACAGTTTATTAAATATTCATTGTATTTTCTATTGTTGCTATACGTAAATATTCAAAGTACTTGAATTTGTGTTGATGTAAGGTACAAAGTCAAGAGATTATTGATTTTTCTTTACAGAGTGCAAGGAAGTCATTTCAATGTGATTTACTGAATTATACATTCTCTCACCTCTGATGATTGTAGACCTCCACATATATTTTAAACACAAGCACTGATCACACCAGACAATGTCTTATCCTAATATATTTGTTGATTATCTCGCAGCAGGTAAGAATATACACTAATTTGCTCACTGAGATGAAATACAACCTTATTTTATTCACAATTTTCCTATATTTATCTTTCCATTTTTGTTTAAACGCTTACATGCCTGGTAAGTTGACAGCAATTCTTCTTATATTTCCTAATATACTAACCATTGTACGGGCATGGATTTCATAGTCTTTTCTAATTCTAACAAAATGACACAATGCACAAAATAATGCTTTCAATTTACCTAATAGTGTAAATGACGTCATATATCATTTTGTGTACTGGGTGACTTGTACATGATTACGTAAAATGATATTAACATTTGGATTCCATATAGATTTTTTTTCAAACCATGGCATTGATTTGACTGTCTAGTACTGTGGTACACTCAAGGATTCATATTTAATGCTCTGAGGCATTTATTTTTATTTTTATTTTTATTTATTTATTTATTTATTTATTTATTTTTTGTAGGACCGAGGTTCGAACTCATGACCTTGCACTCGCCAACAGGCACTTGTGCCTGTGGAGCCATCTCCATGGTTCTGAGGAATTGATTTTATTAACAAGTACATATAATAGAAATTAAAGATTTAGATTAGCATTTTTTCCAGATTATAGGTTTAATGAGTTATCACAAGTCATTAACATTGTGATTCTACCTGAAGAAATTTAAGAAATAAAATGATGTTTTATATCATCAAAGAAGCATAGATAGAGGTAGGAAAATTTCAGTCTTTGCGAACTTTGTAAAAGCAGTCAAGATCTTTTGGTTGAGCCCAAATTTAAAACAATATTTGAACATAAATCTCAGGTAAGTTAAGTCAGATTTATATTTTATTGAAGTAAATAACAATCTCTTAAGTCCATAAACTCAAAGGACAGATTCCAGTAGTTTCTGCTTAGTTTTATTTAAATATAAGGAAGCAACCAAAATCTAATTGACAACATTGAAACCGAGCAATGTCTATGGTAGAGGTTTAGAGAAGAATTTCCATTAAGACATAGGATCCATTTATGAAAACAAAACAAAATAAAAACAGTTTATAAGAGATATATTTTCAGACAGGTTTGAGTGAATTCCAAAACTTTCTGTGTAAAATTCATCCTGTTATTTACCCCACGAGTGAGATTCTTGTACTGATGATTTAATTAATGACATCACAAACCAGAAAAGAAAGGGAAACACATTCTAATAATGATCTTAGGGCAATTGTTCAGCTTTGCAGCAAATATCAAAAATGCAATACAGGGGCTGGGGAAATAGCTCCGAGGCACAAGTGCCTGCTGGGCAAGTGCAAGGTCGTGAGTTCGAACCCTGGTCCCACAAAAAAAAAAAAAAAAAAAAAAAAAAAAAGCAATACAAATTAATTAGTTTCAGGTTTTAATTATCACAAAGAAAGTGAAATGTACATAAAACATCTGGAACATGAAGATTTCTAAACTTAAAACCTATAGCATATGTCTAAATAAATGCTTCATAGATTAAACTGTTTCAGTAAGATGATAGAAATAGATAGAAATATTATATGCAGTCAGAGAGGGCCCTCAAGAAGACAGTATGGAATACAAAGTAACTTTGCAACTTTGGAAGAGGCAGATACTTCTGCTATGGACCAGACCTCAGGACAAAAGAGTAAACAAATGCAGCCACTTACTTCTTTAGGGACAGTTACCAGGGATTGACATATTAAATAGGTATCAATCGCCTTGTAAGAGCCAGAAAGACTAACTCAATCCCCAGCAATAATAGACCCTGTTCCATATTTATGCCCACTTTCTAAATGATATGTTCCTCATTTGGTCTTGGATTTAATCAACTTTTCCCAAACAGTAATGCTTGTAATCTCATTGGCTTTGTCCCACTTCATGCCCACCTGAAAGAGTTCCCATATTTCCACCTTAGGTCTGCCTCACCACATGGTTTTACTCCATAAAAATACCTGGAAGAAACAATTTCTTGGGCAATCCACTCAGATACTCCTTCTGTCCCCTCTCAGACAGAAGCTTTCTTTCCCCTAATAAATATATTCTGCTCTTAAACAGTGTTTGCTCCTAAAATTTATTCTTCAGCCTTAGAGAACGTGAACTCAGTCCCGATATCTTTAAAATTGGGAGTTTCATTCCCCTATATCAAAACTATCTAATAATAACTCAAAATAACACGGAAAAAGTTTAACTACGAGACAGGTCAGGGACAATATGGAGAAACTCCGAAACACAGTGGAAAGGGGCCAGAACTAGCATATGTTAGTCTTCGAAATGTGTGGCATTATAAGTAAACCATTCTGCACTCCTACGAATGAGAGTAAAGCCAAGTAAAGCCAGAAAGAGACTACAGTGTTCTCAGATGAAGGCGAAGAATCATGAAAGTGCTCACTATCCACATTTAGAGCTACCAAATAGTGAGATAAAAAAGCACACTGGTTCTTGAAATCAAGTAAAGGCATTAGAGGAATTCCTGTAGTTAAGAAAATGCATCAGTTACTGTAGTGGTTGATTATTTGTGTCAACTTGAGAAGTTAAAAGCTTAAATAAACAGGCAAAACATTTCCCCTCTCTAGGGTGTGGATCCCTCACCCCAAAGTGATTCATCACTTAAAGGATATTAAAGGAAATGCAAAAAAGATGGGGGGGGGGGTTCCATTTCCAGGGAGGATCTCTGGTCTTTGCAGTGAGGTTGGACCTCCTGGCTTCTAGTTCAAATGCTTCAGCCTCCAGCTTGGATCCTTAAGCCTTCTGGTATAGATTCATCAGGCTTCTGTTGCACAGCCATCAGCCTTCTTATACAGACTTACAGGGAACACTACAATGGGCTCCAGACCTTGGACTAAGTTCTTCATTCTTCAGTGTGCAGAGAAGCTCTGCATGCTTCCTCAGTGGCTGACAGCAAGCCATTCTTGTAATTCCTTATACGTTCACACATCCTGTGTTATATCTACTCCTCTAGTAAAAGCTTGGCTGAGACAATCACACTGAAGCACAATAGTCATTTTCAGAGTTGAGACATCTCTATCTGAGTTACACAGCAGTAGTAAAATGTTTGACTTACATTAAAAATCTTGAAACCACAGGGGTGATGAAGTGACCTCCAGTTCTCTGAAACTCCAAGTTTGGGGCAAAAATTGATAAGACAAGGAAGTCTCTACTCTTCTGACAAGAAAATTTCATAAATACCAACAGTAGAAAATTTTAGGGTGGAAAGAAAAGTTTTCAAAGTGCTTACATTTAAATCGAGGTTCATAAGAATGTGATGCTTAGGATTCAACACCTAAATGAGAAGACAAGCTTTATAAATTCAGTCTCTAGGCTACAGTATCTTGCTTTGAGAAAGTAGCACAGGATGTGAGGGTAATCTAAGGACAGGCCCTTGAAAGCGGAAGGAGGCTTCATGGCATCACTCTCTTGATGCTGGGCCCACAGGGACCCGTCTCACAAATGAAGGTTAATTTACAGTGATACATCACGACATTTTTATCTCTTGTCTGTGGGTATTTGTTGTGTACCTATTGTCATTCAGAAAAGGGCAAGCACTGAATGAGAAAACGATTTTTCTCTTTAGAATAAACAATGGCAGCCAGGAATGAAGGCCCATCTCTAATGAGTTAATGCTGATTTGAAGTTTTCAAACATAATTGATCATCGAGGTGGTAAATAATGACATCTAGGAGAACTTAGTCTAGCAGAACTAGCAGAGATATCCTTCAAATGAAAATTACAAATAAAATTTGCATGGTTTCAAAAGATTAATTTAATCATTTAGATCAGGAATATAGGAATCTGTAACTTGTAACATCAATTGCACAATGAGAAACTTAACTGTAAGCAGGAACACAAATGGGCCAGTCCCAGCATTCTAGGAAGACAACTGAGGTAGCTCAGTGTGGCCTTCAACTCTCAGTATTGAAAAAGAGAAAAGGCAAAGCAAAGCAAGGCAAGGCAAGGTAAGGTAAGGCAAGGAAAGAAAACATAAAAGAAAAGAGAAAACACCCTGACCTTTCAGTAAGGGAAAATAACTAAGGAATCCATATGACAGAATTGTAAGCTAAACACTATTTTCAGAAAGTAATTATTGGGAATAAACCTAAAAGTCTATGATAAATGAAGAATGCAAATAGTAATTGTTTAGTGTAGTTTCATCTTTGCAAAAATAGCACAGATGAAAAAAACACACCAATTATTAAACTGCATCAAAATTTTATACAGATATGATTTTTAAATTTAATTTTTTCAGATATTTTAAATTGCAATATACATATCTTATATCTTATGCCTGAAATGTTAGAACCTTCTTTGAATTGGTTTGAAAATCAAATATGTGTGTTCTCTTTCTGTTGTGTATGGAATATATTGAATCCCTCGCATGGTCAAATTTCATGGAGATTAGTAGCCTTTTAAGTCATTTTTTTCAACTTCTTTTTAATACCGACCTGCATCAATCATGCCAGGTGTAACTGTACATATATGTCAAGAAATTTGACCTCCTAAACTTCAGAGTGTTAAATAAATTGCTAGTCTATTTTCAGAGTGAAACCACATAAAATCATTCACTACTCTTCTCTGCTGATTTGGAAAATAGTTGTGAATGCTTCATGACCAGTTCTATTTAGCTTATAATTCTTAATGTACTATTTGTGTTATATGAATAGATTTTGTTTTTCATTTTTACAAAGAACAGTCTACAAACACAGCAGTTAGCATAAACCCAGCTTCTTTTCTGTTTTTCTTTTTTCCCAAGAGTATGTCTTTACTAACTTAGCTGGGTTTTCAGTTTTTTAGTTATGGACCCTTCATGCTGCCAGTAGAAACCATAACATTTAAACTTATGCAGTGAAATATATTAATAGTATATCCAACTTGACATTATAACCACTATGCCCCTCAGCAGTTGCCCTACAAATGTCATGAATTGTCAAAGAGCTAAAGGCTTTGTTTCTCAAAGGCTGTAGTAGCCAGCACTCATTCTTTATCCTCTTACCGGTGACATTTCAGGCGTAACTCTTGAATACACACTTCTGTCATGTATCTAGTTTGAAAGACAAGTTATGTGTATTTTCCTCATTCCTACTCTCAGTAATCTTATATTCTAATTGAAAATATAATGGATTTCAGAAAAATGACTTTGATATATGCTTCAATCTTTATTCTGTCTAAAGAAATGATGGATTTTGAGAGTTTATTTAACGCTATATTCTCATAAGATTGCCTTTAGGGATAATAAAACGCTGTGATCTCGTAGCATCTTTTTCTCATTCTTTATTAGCACACGTGCATAGCACGTAATGTTTGCATTCTTTGGGAAGAGTTGGTACATAAACATAACATCTCAGTTTTTTATTCCAATTTTCCTCCCTAACTTCCCTCCTCCATCCTCCACTTAGTGTACTTTTTTTGGTACATGTTCACAATTTATAATATTGACATTCCTTGTGGAGTTACTACTGGTAAATAAAACATTTTTTTAGGACAAAGTGTCCCCTATGCAGGTCAGTCTGGCCTCAAACTGGCAGCCACCCTCTTTCCTCAGCCTCCCAAGTGCTGGGATTGCAGGCGTGCTCCACCACATCCAGGCAAAAGCACATTGTAATTGTTTATTTCATGCACTTGCAAGGCCTTCCCTCAGCACTGCCTCTATCTCTTTATCTTCTTCCCTATTGGAAAGATCTATCTCCCTCTCATCTCCCTTTGTGTATCTTCTAGTTTGCTGCTCATTTACATTTCATGTTTTTGTATAAGAGAAACCACACAACTTATACTGCATTAGATTTATTTCACTTCACATTTTTACTTATTTATGTATTTATTTGTTTTGTTTTAGGAATTCACAAATGGTCTTCACATTTCATATTGTTGACTTCAAAGTAGTTGCTCAGATTGCCAGGTATAGCCATGCAAATTTGCTTAAAAAATTAAAAAGAAAATAATTTAATCAATAACTCTTCCTTTCAATAGACTGATAGAAATCAACAGTATGACTCACATTTTTAGTATTTATTCTAACACAAACAATACCATAAAAGTGTAAAATTCCAAAATCGTGAAAAAATCAGTCAAGTTTTTGGCTAAACAAAACCCTAAAGCAGTTTCCGTAGTCTAATTAATCCCAAAAATCTGTGTCTGATGCACAGGTTTACTTCCCATCTTTCCTCCGTGTTCTTCCGCTGCCCTGGTCACAGGTGCCAGGTTGGCACAGAGAGTCAGCACTGTGATGCTTCCCATTGTAAGTGAGCTCACAGCAGTCAAGGATATGAAATTATTCACATATTCCTAGTCTTGTTTTCCTGGTATTTCCTTTCCTCACATTGTGTTAAGAAGTAATTTGATCACAAGTAGTAACAAATGCTTTGTAACAAATAGTAAACAATTACTATTAGTGTTTTTAATTTATCTTATGGTTATGGTCTTATTCCCTATCAATATTATCTGAAAATAATATTTAGTTTAAAATTCTGTCATACAGATGTAATACAGAAGTAATTTGTTCACACTGACTTGGCCAAATTGGCCCGGTGGGATGGCTCAGTGGTCTAAAACGCCTGCTTGGGGAAGCTTGGGTGGCTTCAGGGACCACGGTTCTATCCCCGGCACCACATGCTGCGCCAGCCCTGCCCTCGGCATGGGTTGAGCCAGCCATAAAAATGAGTGAATAAACAAACAAAAATTCTGAAACAAGAATAAAAATAATAAATAAAATAAATTTTTTTTTAAAAATCGAGCCCATGAAATGGGTCACAGAAACTGGGAATGTTGGCGCATGCCTCTAATCCCATTGCTTAGAAAGCTGAGATAGGAGGATCAGTAGGAGACTGAGCTGCATAGCAAAACCTCATATCTGATAAATGAATAAATAGTTTTGTTTTTTTTTAAATTAAGCAGCATTTTACTTTGAAGCCTTGACATATTTGTGTATCTGTTTGTATGTGTACATATTTATAAAATAAATATCCAGAGGGCAAGCAAGATAGCTCAGCAGATTAAAGTGCCTGCTTAGGCAGACCCAGGGTCTGGAGTTCGAGCCCCAGGGTGCTGTGCTAGTCCCACCCCCAGGGCATGCTGAAGTGGTGATTGAGACCAGACATGGTAGCAGGTGCCTGTAATTCCAGTGCTTGCGAGGCTGAAAAGCAGGGGGATAACTATGAGTCTAATCTGCGTAGTGAGACATTGTAGACTCTGTACTAAGTACTTAAAAAATAAATTAAATAAATAAATATACACATATATTTTTGTTAAGAAAAATTAAGTATTAACTCAGTAAACAAATAGGAATTAGTAGTACAATTGTGTTAGCTATCTTGTGTGTATATATGCATATATATATTTTTTCCCTTTCTTTTTCTTCTCTTTTTCCTCCTCCAAGTTATTACTTATTTTGGGCATCTTTTTCCCTTTCATAATATCTACTGTACCTTTCAGATTTTATTTCCTGAATTCTCAAACAAAATTTGTGCTACTGGATGATACAGTTATCTACATTTTCTTCTGTGCCCAGTAATAAAAAATAGTATTCCTCACTCCTGTGGTTTATTTAGAGATGCTTCCCCAAGGCTCCATAAACTGAAAGGCAGGGTTTGGGGGAGGTGTCTGGGACAAGGCAGCCTTACGCTTCACAGGGGATTGGCCCACTGGCGAGTTTATGCATAAATGTGATGTTGGGACATGAAGCCTCATTGGAGGAGGCAGCTCCTCAGGGGCAGGGCCGCAAGGGCCTATGGTATCTCTCTTCTTCCCTGCCTGCCTTCTGCCTACCCATCCATGAGCTACTTCTACTCCACTTAGCTCCTTCTGCCATGCCACCCTGCCCTGGAGCCAGAAACCTCTTCAGACTGTGTGCTATAATAAACCGTTCCTGTTTTACTTAGGCCAGGTAATTTGTCCCAGCAAGGAGAATGTAACTAACATATCAACTATGTAATGTGTAAGACTTGACAGACTTATGACATAAAATCTGTTTGGTGATAAATAAATAACTTATATACTGAGATTCATATTAGTCATCTAAGGATACGTTAATAAAGCACTACAGGTTGAGTGGACTAAATAAAAGATGTTTTGTTTTATTTTGTTTTGTTTTGTTTTGTTTCTTAGCATTCTAAAGGCTGGGAGTTTAAGGTCAGGGTGAGGATTCTGGGGAAGGCTTCCTCTGGGGCTTCAGGTAGATTTCTTTTCATCATGTGGCCACTGGGACTTGCTAGGACATGCACTTAGGTTTGGGGATTGTGCATTTTAAATACAGCTACTAATCCTGTCAGATTGGGACCCCAGATTTATGGGCTCATTTAACCTTAATTACCTCCTTAAATCTCAATTTCCATGTAGTGTCATACCAATGGTTAGGGTTTCCATAAATTGAATTGGGGTAACACAATCTAATTTATAGCATCTTCTTCCTGAGGTCACTTCTCCCCATTTTTATGTTTACCTTCAGGCACTCCAATTATTTCACTGCCCTAAATCAAATATATCTAGTATAACCCTCTGGCTGCATCTGTAAACTATAATTTTTAAGTAATATAAAACTATTAGAAAAGATTGTGGAAAACTCAAATGCTATATATGGTAAACAAAAATTTGCATTACATTGATAAGATTCAAATGAATGTTAGCCTACATGATAAAAAAAAATACAATATTAAGTGTAATTCTGGCGATGATGTTTTGAGTATTTTTATTCTTTTAGATATAGTTTATATTGAGTTTACCTCTGTCAAGAAACTGATTTCACTGTTGCAGTTATTATTTTGTATCTATGATTACTGTTCTATTAAAGACCAGAGTCTGTGTCCTCAGATTAGTGTAGTGTCTGCTTCTAAAGCTCCAAACACAATTTTATATTTTTAGAATATTTTAATTATTGATTGTCTAATCATGTCTAATTCATAGTTCAAACACAATATTGGTTTTACTCTCAGAGATACCAAAATTTCCAGATGGACACAAGCTATATTGAGAGTTTTCTCTCTGTCATCTAGAAATGCTACATCTATTCTTTCTCGTACTAAAAATGTGTAATTATATACATTTCAAATGTATATGAACAAATAAAAGTTAATCTTTTTGTTTCCCGAATATCCTAAAAGCAGGTCATAAATCTAATTCTGAATTCTCATTCTGAAATGGTAGAAATGTTCTCAGACTTTAAGGTAATTACCACTTCCAACTCTGCTCCTTAGAATAACAGTCATTTTTAATATAGATTTTAGTAGATTGCATCATTAAGAAATTACTAAAAATTCTTAATATGGAAATAATCACGCAAGATGAGCAGGCAGTATAAATTTATATTGCAAAAGTCAATGAGGTAAGCAGAAGTCTTGAAGACCGTCTTGTTGCTAGAGATTAGAGGCATTTCTGAAATTGCATTATATTACTCCTGATGAAATTTAGAGCAAAGTTCTAAAGTTTTCAAGTCATTCACTAACAGACAAATTAAATGCAATAATCCTGTGGAGAATTTCTTAAACAATGGAGGTGGTAGGGTTATACGGTTATAATTAGTGGGCTCCATTGTATGTCAGGCCTCTTCCTGTCAGGGTAGTCATGGTTACAACCTGACCATAGTTTCACACCACACAAATCAGGACACTGACTGTTTTCTCAGAGGACTGTGAACATTGCCTGGCAGTAAAGAAAACAGTACATAACATGGCACCAGTGACTAAATACAGCATCCTTTCTACACAGCCCTTGTCAGATTAACATAGTTCCCATGTAGCTGTCAGTAAAATTTCTTATCCTCCCCTTCATCGTAGGCCAAGTTCAGTCTGATGCTAATTGCTCAACCATAGTCACAGAGTCTCAAACGTACACAAACATTTGCTTCACACTTCTCCCTGCTTTTGTTGGAAAGCAAACTATAGCAATGACCTACTGTCTCCTCACATAGCTTAGGAGGGAAGGGAGTTGCGGTGCGTCTGGAGTCAGTAACTCCACAAAGAAAGGATGCATTAGACTAACAAACACATTGCAGCTCATAATTCCACCAAGAGCTAAATGAGGCCTTTATTTATTTATTTTATTTATTTATTTTATTTGGAAAACAAAAAGAAGCTTGGACCCTGCAGCTGCTCCATAAAATATAGTTTAAAAAAAAATCACCACAATTTGAATGAAAAGGATATGGAACAGACTGATTCATTCACAGTCCATTTTGGAATGTGCTGTGTGGATTAGGTTAGCGGCAACTGAGAGCAATTTGTCTAATCTCTTGGATTATCAGAAACTGAGTTTTTAATAAAGACTGTATCAACAGATTTGCTCATACTAAATGTACCTATGTGTTTATAATAATTGAATCGCCTATAATCATGCCACAGTAGGCCTGATTATATACTTTGCTAAGGCTATATGTAAACTCCTTGCATGTATAAGAGGTTTAAAAATATTCTTGGTAACCAAGTCTGCTTAGCATTTATTTTTCATAATGTGATACTTTATAAATGAAGAATAAATGAAAGCATATATAAAGTAAAATGTAAGTAATCTAAATGTTTAATGCAGATTTCTAATGAGTATATCTTCTCATCACACAGTAAATATGCAGTAAGTTTAGAACGTTAAAAATGTTAGTCTCATTTTCTTGAAGTTCAGCAGCACTTTGGTCCCATTCCACAAAGGTTCTTACAGCATCAGATTTAGCATATTACTGAAAGTTCTGTAAAACTTCACGAACAAAATATTCTAAAGACATTATTTTTGTTAAGTTAAAATTCAAAAGAGATAAACGAAGTGAAAGGAAATTTCCCTGCTTCGAGGGTTATGCTAATGATGCTAGCAGACAAAGTGCCTCACAAATGTGATTTTCTACAATCTAAGTCTTAGAGAGAAATAGCCTAACTTGTACTCGGGCATGCTTTGGACAAAAATGGCCAAGAGGTAAGGATGTATCCTAGCACAAGATGCAAACATCATCCCCTTGTTACCAGAATGCAGGACCTCTGCATTACAGAGAGCAGTTCTTGGTCAGCGAGAGATTCTATGTTCCGTCTGTTTGTTTCTAATACCATAGAACAATAATAAATACAAGGTAATAATGTCACCAAAGAGAAGCACAAAGTTGATTAACAGTCATATATGTATGGGCCGGGATATAGCTCCATGGCACAAGTGCCTTCCTGGAAAGTGCAAGGTCGTGAGTTTGAACCCTGGTCCAATAATAATAATAATAATAATAATAATAATAATAATAATAATAATAGTAATAATAATAGTAATAATAAATGTAAATGCCAAGTTCTGTAAAAATCAATCCATATAGGTTTTACACAAATATTCCTCTTATTCTCTTAGGTAAAATAATTGTAACTTCTTATGAATGTCTACACAATCCACTGGATATTGCAGAGAGTAAAATCAGTTTTCTGGAACAAATGCAGTAAAACTTCTCATGGCATTGGATAAGTATTTTATTCACATAATAATTTTTATTAATAATAAGTAATTCTTATCAAAACCAACGTTGGAACTTCCTAAAATTTGACCTGTTTGAAAATACAAAACATTGTTTTCATACTAGTCTCTTGAAGTTTCATGCTAGACTGAAACATAATAGCATAGCAGGTATTCTTTTTCCAACTCCATCCATTATGTAGATTATCTCCAAAATGCGCAGTTAGTTTTTCCTTTATTATTTAGAATCTGCCCAACTTTTCACGCTTAATATAAGTTTTGCAATTTTTTTGAATGATTATTGTTTTCCATCAGTCTTACCTTTCCTTAGAAAGCCATGTAGAACTTGTAATAATTTAGAAAAATAAAATAAGTTTTCTTCACTGCCCTGATTTGAAAATTTTTATATTTCTGTATACAACATTGGTGCATATTTTCTTATTGCATGAATTTCTATTTAACATTTACAGCTTAATAAATATATTACTGATGGGATATTTTAACAGTTTCTATAATCTCTACCATGCTTATTATATTTTACATTTATTTGAAACTAATTGGTATTTATTTCCATACTTTCTTTTTTGGTCATCCTTGCTTTATGTAGATTTCAATCCCATGATAATCTAAAAAGTTTATCATTAAGATTTAATTCTAGATATTGCCCTGTCCCCCGAAGTCTCATGGAACTTTCACTCCTTAGCGGACTGCACTTTCCATGAGTTTATAACTAATGTGATTCTGAGAATAAAAACCTGCAGGGGATGTGGGTCTCTGGGGTGGAGCCTATAAGGATGTATCTCCTCCTTTGACCTCTCTCTCTCTCTCTCTTTTTCTCTTCTTCCTCTTTAAAAACATGAGCATTTCTGCTCTGCCTTCTGCTTTACAGCCTCTAACACAAAGTCATTTAAAATAAAAATATTCCTTCTTTCAGTTGGATATTCTGTCAGTGTTGACAAAGTCACTAAGACAGATTTTGGTACTGGGAGTAGATCTAAAGAAACAGAGTTCTAAGGATAATCATGCTTGAAAGCCCCAAATCTGTAATAAAATATCATGAAGATGCTGTAGCTTGACATTTATTTGTGAATTATGTCTCTCCCGGATTATAAACTTTTGAAAGTTAGACATTGTCCCTTGCTCATTCCTCATCTAAGAATAAGATCTTGCATGTAACCAGTAGCATATTTCTGATATTCAATGTGAGCCAGTAATTTTTTTTTTTTTTGGGAGGAGGGGGTTTGGTAAGCCTGGAAAGCAAATGAACAAATAGGTTTTGAGATTACATGATTAGAACTAGTGTAAATTGTTCCAAAGCCTTACAGGTATTTATATGAATGTATGAAATTTAGTTGTTGAGGAATTTAGTGTTCCACTACTGTGACACATTTCTTGGGAGCTGTGAAGTTAGGAGAGGCAAGGTTTATCTGGGCTCAGTGTTCATGGTCACTTGGCATTGTTGTCTCTGATCTGTAGCAAAGAAGGAGATAATGGCTAGAGCACATGGTACAGAAACCACTCACGTTGTAGGGACAGAGCAGGAAGCAGCGAAGGAGAAGGGGACTGAAACAAAACATAACCGTTCACGGCACACATCTGATGACCTACTTTCTCAATTAGTGCCCACCATCTAGAATTTCTACCGCTTCCCAATAGGCTATCAAGCTATGAATCCGTTCATTCCTTGATAAGTTTGTCAATCCATTGTTGAGCTTAGATGCTTCATGATCAAATCTCTTTCCAGGGCCTCACTTCTGAACACTGCTTCATTGAGGGCAAGATTTTCAACATGAGCATTTTAATATTTTTTAAAACTTTATTTATTTATTTATATTATGGCCTGCTCAGCCTGCCCTGGGTTTGGGGCTGGCACATCATGTGTTTCTGGGGATCGAACTGAGCTACCTGCAGTTGACTAAGCTTGCCTAAACAGGCTCTTTAGACCATAGAGCCATCTTGCCAACCTCAAGCATTGGAAGAGCATCTCACACTCAAAATATAACACACTGAGAGCTATCACAGGTAATTTTTGTTACCTGTGATAGGAATTTGAACTAAAAATTCATATAAGTGCATATGAATTTTCAGGTACTGCTATAAATATGTTAATGTAGTTTAAGGCTCGTATGTCCTGTAGAATCTGAGCAATATTGGCATCATCTTCGTTATGTAGATATACAAACTGAGGCAGAGAGTCCAATCACTTGACCCCAATTCCCACAGAACCAGGATTCCAACAAGGGCAACTAGTGATGCTCTAATGTGCCTTTGTCACTTCTTTGGATGAGTCCTCCATAAGGGCTGATTACACTGGCACATATTTTTTTTCTAAAGAATATTATCAATGGCACATTTCTCAGTACCTAAGCCAATAATGACATATGGCACACATAAGATGATGTAATCCCTCTCAAAATATGCTATCACAACTATATCTTTAAGTTTATATTAGCAAACACTGGTGGTTAATAACATTTTCAATATGTTTTCTTTAATTTCCTCTCCTGAAAAAAAGCATTATAAAACAAGATTTTCTGTATTAATATCAGTTTACACAGGTGCCTGATATATTAAAAGTTTTAAGTCTTTAAAATTTAACTTTTAATAAGCTGAATTTGCTTCACAAAATGAGTATAACTGATTTGTTACCTTAGAGAAATACCCTGTACTTTAATCCAATATTGTATTTTTCAAATACTATTCTATATTGATCTTCTTTACATTTCAGTGTCGTGATATTTTTAAAGCACAAAATAATTCTTAGACATTATGAGTGTAAAGATATAAGCTTGAAGCTGCATAAAGCCAACCCTATTTTGCCATGGGTTATGAAAGTTATTAGTTTGTTCTTTTATCACAATATAAAAACCACAGAGGGATTATTGAGCACTTGGAATTGGTGGCCATAAAAACATTAAGCATGAAAACAGAGCTGTAGTAAAGGTAAAACCCTGGTTTTAGATATGCAATAATATTTAAATGAATAAGTTTTACATTAGTCCTAATAACAAATAACTGAGCTCAATCAAGAAGAAAAAAGAACTGGAAGGGCACTTTGTCTACTGAAGAAGTGAGATTTGAATCGTCTTACACCCTGGTGCAATTATATAATATATTAAGCAATGGAGACAAAATTAAAGTAATATGGGTCCTATTCTGAGATGTTTTTCCCAAATTATTTTAAGTGCTACCAGAAGTAGAAGTAACATTTTGAGAATAGCTTCTTTCTTTTTCTCCAGTCTTTCTATTATCTTTTTTCTCCCATTCTTATCATCAAAATGTGCTATTTAATCCCTGAAGGACATAGAAATATGTATGCTCTCTTAAGGATAAAACAATAGTCATGATAGAGAGGTAACACAGGGTACATAATAATTACCATTAGCTCAGGATACGCCTTAGCAAAGTTGAAAAATGAACAGCATTACGTGCAATGAGTTCCCTTCCACTGCATGCTCCTCTGGACTCCCAGCATCCGTATAACTGGCTGCTGATGCCCTGAAGAACCCTTCTGGTCAATTTACACATGCATGGCAAGACGCCCATTAGGCGGTCTTTAACATGCTAGTTGGAGGTATTACTCTTTATTTGTATCAGGAACTGAACAAAACAGGACCTTCTTCTTGCCAGGCAGGCACTGCGTCATTGAGATGCATCCCCAGGCTTCTAGCTATTGCTTGACACCAGCTCTTTAAAATCCTGTGTTTATTGGTTCCTTGTGAAAGTCCTTTTCTTTAAAGACTATTTAGAAAAATCTCACCATGTTCTCTACAACTGATGCCATATTTTCAGTGCTAATCTAAAATGTAAAGCGGGATTTAAATGAAGGCCTTAAGACATAAAATATTTATGAAAGAGTAGATTTTATAGCTGAGTAAAAATCTGAGGCAATAACCCTATGAATTATTACACACTGTCTTCTAGTCCTCTGTAGAAGCACCATTAAATTTGTGATCAACACATATTTGAGCCCACTGTGTGGAAGTCATATGCTGAAGATTGTGAAGTTGCTGACCATAAAACTCAAAATACAAAAGAAAAAAAAAGTTGATGTGCCTAAACTTGTAAAGTTGGGACCTGGGGAGATAGCTCCGAGGCACAAGTGCCTGCTGGGCAAGTACAAGGTCATGAGTTTGAACCCCGGTCCCACCAAAAAAAAAAAAACCTTGTAAAGTTGAAAGAGTAATTTGTACAATAAAATAAAAAGAAACTGATCCTTACAGCAAGAGCTGTCAAATAATTCTGATTTTCATTCAAGATGTTTATATGGATTTTTTATCACTCCTGTAACAGTGGCATAATAAACCAACATGAAAACTGGTTCAAAAACAAAAATCTTTACAAGACGTACATAAATGAAAATCACAGAATGGAACTGAAGCCAGTGTGTTGCAGGATTATGGCTTTATGGTGATCTCCAATTTCACTCCTATGGGGAAAGAAATTAGATGTGCCTAAGGCAGAACAGCAGGTTTATACCAGGCTTACTTCTGCAGGTGGGTGTTAGAAATGTTCTGTCCATATTTTAGTAGAATATACTAAAAAAAAAAAAAAAAAAAAAAAAAAAAAAAA
>PVJA010034363.1:0-22607 GCA_004027025.1 Myocastor coypus | reverse complement strand
AATATTACTAATAGCTAATCCTAGCTTATTCCTTAAAAAGTTATCATGGAACTACCATTGTTATCCAATTTACTATGGTAGATTTTCACTACAGCTTAAGCCATAATATAAGAATAAATGTAGCTTTGTCATTCCAATTATTATCTATTGTTAGTAATTTCTTACTATCAAAAGGCATTTTTGACTGTGTGGAATATATAGCCAGGTAGACATAACAAGTCGAGACAGATGGGACATGTAGAGTCAATTTGATGAAACATGGAAATGCACTGGTTATCAATTTTTTAACTTTATTTATTTATATATGTATTTATTTATGGCTCAGACTGCCCTGGGGGTGAGGCTGGTGCAGCATGTAGTGCCAGGGATTGAACCGTTGTCCCTACAGTTGCCTAAGTTTGCGTAAGCAGGCAGTTTAGACCGCTGAACTATCTCACGAGTCCTCTCAAATTTTTCTTGTGACATTTTAACATTTATATGTCTGTCTTAGTCACTTTTCTCATGGCTGGGACAAAATACCTAACATACAATGCTGAAAAAGTAAAGGTTTTATTTCAGCTTACACTTGGTACAGGTTCTGGTCCACCTTTGGCTGGCCCCAAGGCAGGGTGGTGAGGCACGGGAAACAGTTCAAAGACAGGAAAAACACAGCCCGTAGCAGGATGCAAGGCTCCCTCACCCTTTTATCCTACCAAGGTTTCATGCCTTCTAGGCAGTGCCACCCAAACCCAGAGTGGACGGTACCATGATTCACACCTAGATTTATGCTGAACCAATTGAATTATCATGTGTCCTTCGTCCCAGTGTCGCATACTGTCATCCAGTACTACACAACCATAGCTTCGTCATCCCTCAAAAGCTTGCAAAAGTGCATGAGGCTTTGGGGAACATCGAGATACAAGGTGTAATAACTTTGCTACTTAAAAGTGTTCCTTTCATACATTTGGACAATGAAATTATAACAAATCTATGAGTCCTTAAAAACACTTTTTTTTTTTTTGCCATTTACTGGATCTCATATGCATGAGAAATGTAGTGCAGTGGTGAGTGACATTTATTATTTTCTACCCCACTTGGTTATGCCAGATTTTCATGATTTACTTAAGAGAAAAAGTAATCAATATCCAGAAACATTTGCCTTATAGTAAAAGGAAATATAAGGGCTGAGAATCTAACTCAGTAGAATAAGTGCTTGCCTGGCAAGCACAGGGTCCTGAGTTCAATCCCTGGTACTGAAGAAAAAAAAATATGATTTCACTATTTATAGGGGTGTAGGTAGAATAAAGGAAAAAATTGAAGGAAATCAATTAGCTGGAAAGATTGGTAGAACACAATGTTGTGTGGTGATAAGAAGTAAGAATAAGCTATATGAGCCTTAAACAAATATAAATGTGAAGAGAAGTTTCCATTCTTCAGAATAATTTGGAGGCACAATCTCTGTAATTGGAGCAGATTGTGGTCTAGGTGTACATAGTACACAATGACCAATGAAAGTAACCCCTCAAATTTGTACACTCCTACCACATGGAAATAAATGATGGTCGCTTTAGGTCTACCATCAGAGCTATATACTTAAAATACAAATTCCAACACATATAGAATGGACAGTATCCCAGCTAACTGCATTTAAGGATTATGCAATTTAAGGATTTCCTGATAGATAAGTCTATAGTCCATCCCAGAATGCCAGAATGCTATTATAATTGTACCTGAATTTTTCTTGCAGTGGAGTATGTAAAGAGCTTCAGTGAACTATTATTAAATTATATTTAATACACTTTAATGGGAGACAAAGAAATGGAGAGACAGGTCAGACAAATAATAATAATCTTAAATATTAACTTGATAGAGAACTGAAGGCAAAACAGTAAGAAAAGTGAATACTGCCTTTTGAGGATAATGAATAATGAAAGAAATCATACAAGGATGCTCCTCCTTCTGAATGAAAAAAGAGCTTGGGAACAATATTTCGGCTAGAGAGTAGTACTGTTGCCTTCACATTAAATACCAAGCAAAGATATATAGATAGATATAGATATAGGTATAGATATAGATATAGATGATATAGATATAGGTATAGACATAGATATAGATAATGATATAGTTAGATGCAGAACTAAATATAGATTTATATCAAAAATTATAAAAGGATATTATACTAAGTAGCAAAAATTTACAATTTTATACCTTTCATCAACTATAAATATTTTTTTCTTTTACTATACACTTATAATACTGCAAGTATTACTTCTACAAGAAAGAGCAAAATAGGTTTAGTGTAGTAAATGTGTACTAATACGTCACTTTCCAGCACATAAAATTGGGAATCAGATATTTTTTTTTAGCTGGATAATTGGAAGCACAGCTAAGAAGGCTGCAGAGCTCATCCATATCAGAGCGTGAGCTCCTTTTCCACATGAATCCAAATGGACAGGCTCATGCGTGCTCACTTGCTCTTCTGCGCCCAGCTCTCTTCCACATAGGTTTCTCCTTTGCACACTGGCAGGTAAAAGCTTCCCTACTGTTATGGTTTATATCTGGTAGTCCCTACAGAGCCTCATGCAATCATGAGGTGGGGACTTCTAGAGTTTGAGACTTAACTCGTGATTCACTGGCGTTATGTGTTTTAGTACTGATGGAACTATGGGTCTGAGTCCTCTGGGATTATGGGTGTAGTCTGAGATAGGCTGAGGCAGAGAGCCTGAATATAATATATAGAGAGACAGAGAGACAGACTACCGCTGTTGCTCTCTGCTCCCCTGGTTGTTCCACTGCCTCTGTCGCCATTGTTGCTGTTCCCCTACCATGAACTGCTGCTCTCTGCCATGTGCCTCTCTGCCTTGAAACCAGCGGAGTAGGGACTGAAACCTCCAGTAACTGTGAGCTAAATAAACTTTCCTTCCTTCATTTTGGGTGTCGGGTATTTGTCCCAGCAACAAGAGACGAGTAACTAAGACACTTGCTCTCACGATCTGTTGCATGTTGGTCACATGGACACACTTTAGTGTTCAGTAAACCAAACAGAGGGATTCTGTGAAGAAGTACTGTGTCTTCCCTGTAGCTGCAGCATCTCCAAGGGAGATTTCTTCCAGCTATTGGAAGTCCCTGATTAACAGAAGTTTCTTCAGATTCTGTCTCAATTACCTCTTACTATGCAGATAATGAAATATATTCCCAGGCACAGGTACAATAGAAATCAGTATACTCCCTTTGTTCCTCTGAATTATAACACTCTGGAATATAATTATAATTGGAATAATTCCATTCACGCAAGCCAAGCCAGGATGTAGGTAAAGTGTGGTATGTGTGATGGTGAAAATGTAGTTGAATAGAAAATATAAAGGAAAGATCAAATGTAAAGAAAACAGGGCTGTTGAGATGGTTCAGCGATCTAAACTTAGTCAAGTTTACGCAAGCCCCAGGGACCGCAGTTTGATCCCCAGCAACAAATGTTATGCCAGCCCTGCCCACAGGGCAGGATGAGCCAGGTTAAAAAAAAAAAGTAAAGAAAACACGTATTTCAAACTGTTTGAATAAACATTCTTTAATCCTGAATAGTCAGATACTGAATTCCTATCCCACATTCCATGAGTGTCAAGATCTTCTTTAAAGTCAGCATACTTCAAAACCATTCGTCTCCTGGTGGCTCCCAGTGGCTTTTGACAAGTCATTTGCTACTTAGCTTAAGTGAACCAAAGTACACTATTATATATAAGCCTCTTTTCTTTTGTTTGTTTTGTTATTTATCTTTGAATATTTTATATATCATAGGTATTGTGGTTTTCATTGATCTACTCAAATAGAAGATATGTTTATGCTTTATGAAGCTGTATAAAGAAAAAATGCATTGGATGAAAATCAAGAAAAGAAAATGACAGGCCAGTGTTCTGCTATACTGTGCCACTTGGCAAGGGTTAAAGACATATTTGTTGCCAGTAAAGATAATTCAAAACTTGCATGTTTTTAATCCAAGAAAATTGCATGGCAAAGTTAGAAACTGCAATATAATTTGCAAACACTCCATCTCTTTAATTCCTTTGAAGAGCTTGAGGAACATTGGTGACATACCATCCTTTAATGTTTTGTAGAATTCAGAAGTGAATAATGAGCTATTTTCAGTTGGCTGGATCTTTACTACTTGTCTTACTGACTTTTTACTTATTGCTGGGACAAATACCTGACACTCAAAATGAAGGAAGGAAAGGTTTACCTAGCTCATAGTTCATGGAGGTTTCAGTCCATATTAGGCTGTCCCAAGGCTGAGTGCAAGAGAGCAGAGAGCATCCAGTTCATGGTGGTGGAACAGCAACAAAATGGTGGCAGAGGTAGCCAACCAAACAGGGCAGCAGAGAGCAACAGTAACAGTTCTAGTCTGTCTTTCTGTCTCTCTTTGTATTCCTATTAGGTACTCTGCCTTAGGATATCCAACCTAGACCACACCACAGTCCCAGCACTACTCAGACCTATAATCCCATCAGTACTGAAACACATAATCCCAGTGGCTCATAAGTCCAGTCTCAATCTATAGAAGTCCCCGACCAATGATTTTACATGAGGCTATGGGGGGACAACTAGACATAAACCATAACAGTGCTCTGTGAAAATCATTAGCTATTATTGAGTGTTGAAGTCTTCTTGGGTTTCCTTTGGTAATTTTGCATGTGTAGAAATCTGTTCACTTCTTCAGAATTAGCTATCTGTTGGAATAAAACTTTTCAAAGTAATTACTATCTTCTAAGTTTGCACGATAGTTGTCATGCTTTGTCCTTTTTCATTTCTAACTGCATTGATGTGAACCTTTTGTCTTTTTTGGTGAACCCAGCTATTTTATATATTCTTTCCATGAACCATTTGTTTATTTATTATTGGCTTTTTTATTGATTTTAAGTATCAACTCCATTAATTTCTGCTCTTTATAATATTCCTCAATTTTCTTTTTTTTATTTTTCAAAGAATAAAAAATACTAATAAAATAAAACAACAATAGAAATGATATAAAATTTTACTAAATAAAGTAATAGGAATTCAACTATGGTTGTTGTATTACAATATTCTATCTTCAAATTAGTTGTTCAATTTACCAGATATAAGCATGAAAAATCTGTTTAAAGAAAAAAATAAAATAAGAACCTAAATCATCATAACATAGCAATATATGTGCACTCACGTCTATAGCAGGGCAAGATTTAGGCAGTTAAATCTTGGAAACATTCCAAATGTCCATCAACTGAAGAACGGGTTAAAAAGATATAACAGTTTTACACAATGACATATTATTCAGATATGAAGAAAGGATAAATTCAAGGCTTTTGTAGGTAAATGGATGCAGGTAGAGACTACATTTGATACATGAAATAAATAAGTTCCTCCTTAATTCTTATTCAGGTTTGTCTGGTTGTTGTTTCTCAAGTATTTTAAGATTTCTCATAATGTTATTTATTTGGGTTTGCTGTTTTCCTAATGTTAGAATTAATTAAGATAAACTTTCCTAGGGCCAGTCAGGTAGGTCAGAGGGATAAAGTGCTTGCTTAGGCAAATGCAGTAGCAGGTGGTCAGTCCTGGCATGGCAAGCTGGCCCCACCCTGGGAGAGCATTGACATGGTCATTGAGACTGGGCATGGTGGCACACACCTCTAATGCCAGCTCTTGGAAGGCTGAAAATAGGAGAATCACTATGAGTCCAATTTATATAGTAAGAACCTGTGGACCCTGTCCTAAATTAGAGAGAGAGAGAGAGAGAGAGAGAGAGAGAGAGAGAGAGAGAGAGAGAGAAACTTTCCTCTTAGAACTTCTTTCATGTTGTCTCAATGATTTCAGGGAGTTGTATACTCACTGACATTAACACCCAAAAATTATTAAACATTTTTATGATCAATTCTGTAATCCATTTGTTTTTCATGTATCTTGTTCATTTTCCAGAATCTTTTGCCTTTGACATAATTTTCTAACAAAAAAATATATTTGTTGATTTCTGTTTTCATTATACAGTGATCTGATAGTATACATGGAATAATTTCATTTCTATATGTACTCAAGCAGGATTTGTGGACTAATATTTGATCAACTTTGGAAAAATATCATGTGCTTCTAAAACTATGTATAATGTTAGAGGGATTGTAATATTCCATAATATTAATTAAATTCATATGTTCAAGAGTGTGTGTTCATCTCTGATGTATTTTAGTTATTTTATGTTTAGTTGATCAATATCTTTATAAAAGTACAGTGTTAACATTTCCTATTCTACTTGATCCTTTAAGTTCAGCAGTTTTTTGTCATTGTTATTGCTTTAGGAAGACAGATCCTCTAATATTTGGTGCATGCTTTCCTATCAATGTTATCCTTACTTTTTTTTTTCTTTTTTGTACAGGGTCTCACTATGCAGCTTTGACTAACAGTGATCCTCTTGTTTCCTTCTTCCCACTTTCTGGAACTACAAGCATGCGCCATCATGCCCAAAACTATCTATCAAATCCAATGGTGACATAAGATTCTTCCATGAAAAAGAAAAAAAGAAGGATTTCATGACCACCAAACCAACCCTTCAAAGAATATTGGAAAGAGACAGAAACAAGTACACCTTTAAGAACAACAGACAGGAACCACCAAACATAACAAGTGAACGAAAAGATGGAAAAATACAGAATTTATAGAGGAAAAATAACATGACGAAGATAAGCCAATGCATTACCACTTACAACCATCAACATAAATGGCCTTAATTCACCAATCCAAGCAAACAGATTAATAGAGTGGATTAAGAAACAAAATCTAATAATATACTGCGAAGAGGAAACACATTTATTTCAAAAGTTAGTTCACAGACTAAGAGTCCAAGGGTGGAAAACTATTCTTCATTCCCCAGGAAATTGGAAAAAATCAGGGGTAACTATTCTGTCTGCTAATAATATCAACTTCAAACCAAAAATCATTCAAAGAGATAAAAAAGGTCTCCTCATACTTGTTAAGGGAAAACTGCAAAAGGAAGATGTAGCACTTATACATACATATGCAGCCAATAAAAGAGCATCAACCTGCATAAGACAAATTTTAAGAAGTGAAAAATCAAATGATCAATAATATTGTAATGGGGGATTTTATTCACCATTCTCACAAACAGAGATCAACTAGGCAAAAAATGTGCAAAGAAATAGTGTAATTAAAGAAAACATGAAGAAATAGATTTAGTAGACCTTCATGAAGTGTTGTGCCCAGCGCAAACAGAATACACATTATGCTCAGTAGAGCATGGGACGTTTCTCAACACATATTGTGTACTAGCACACAGAGTATTTTTAAACAAATGCAAATTAAATGAATTTATCCCATGTACACCATCTGACCACAGAGAATGAAACTGGAAAGAATTGACAAAAGAAACCAAAGAAACGCCATAAGCACATGGAAAATAGACAGCAACCTCCTAAACAACCAGTGGGTCATACATGAATTAAAGAATGAATGAGAAAATATTTACAATCAAATGAAAATGCAGATATAACTTCTGGAAACCAGTGAGATACAATAAAAGCTGTCTTAAAAGGAAAATTTTAGTGGCAAATTCTCACTTTAGAGGAACAAAGAAAAATTCAAATAAATGATCTTACGCTGTACCTCAAGCTCCTAGAAGAAGAAGAGCAAGTCAAGCCCACAGCCAAAGAAGGCAGACAACTATAAATCTTACAGCACAAATTAATGAAATGGAGATGAAGAAAACTATGCAAAGAATAAATTCATCAAAAAGTTGGTCGCCTAGAGACAGGCAGATAGTTCAGCAAGAACTAAGGAGCCTGCTTAGGCAGGTGCAGGGACCAGGGTTTGATCTCCACAATGCTATGTCGGACCTGCCCAGGGCACACTGAGAAAGTGATTGAGACTGGGCATGGTGGTGCCTACCTGTAATCCCAGTACTTGGTAGGTTAAAAAAAGGGAGGATGAGTACAAGTCTGATCTATGTAGTGAGACTCTGCGAATCCTGTAATAAATACATAAAAAAGAATTGGTTATTTGAAAGAATAAATAAAATTACTAAACCACTAGCCAAACTGATTTTTAAAAATTCATCCTATAAGGAATGAAAAGGGTGAAATCACTACAGAGCCTAGAGAAATTAGAGGACCATCAGTAACTACTTCCAAAATCTTTATTCTAATAAGATGAAAAACAGAGGAAACAGATTGGTTCCTAGATACATATGAAATGGCAAACCTGAGTCAAGAATGTATAAAAATTCTGGTTTACCCAATAAAAGGAAAGAAAAGATAAAATTTAATAAAAACCCTGACAACAAAATAAAGCCCCAGGTCCTGGTGGAGTCATGGCTGAGCTGTATAAGAAATTAAGAAAAGATTTAATGTCATTTTTTTTTCTCAAAATCTTCAATGAAAATGTAAGGAAACAGTTACCCCAAACTCATTCTGGAGGCAAGTATTAATCTGATTCCAAAACTAGAGAAATTTCCAACAAAAAAAGAACTATATGCCAATGTCTCTAATTAATATAGATGACAAAATTCTCAATAAGATACCTAGCAAACAGAATGCAGCAAATCATTAAGAACATTATTCATCATGATAAAGTGGGATTTATTCCAGGAGTGTATGGATGGTTTAACATGAGAAAATACCTAAATGTAATGAAACAACATCAATAGAGTCAGGGACAAAAACCACACCATCATCTCAGTAGATGGGCAAAAAGCTTTTGATAAAGTACAACACTCATTCATGATAAAAGAAAAAACCTACAGAGAATCAGAATAAATGGTCTATAAGTTAACCTGACTAAAGGTATATGTAAGAAACCAACATCCAATATCATATTAAATGGGCAAAAACTGAAAGTCTTTACTTTAAAATCAGGAACAAGACATGGATGCCCACTGTCACCACTCCTATTCAATATAGTTCTGGAAATGTTAACCAGAGCTATTGGAAAAAGATAAATATAAGTAATAAGGATTGGAAAAGAAGAAGTGAAGCTATCATTATTTGCAAATAACATGATACTCTACACAGAGGATCCTCAAAACACCAAGAATATTGTAAACTTAACAACCAAGGTCAGTAATATAGCAGGATACAAAGTAAACACACAAAAATCAGTAGCATTTTGTATACAATCAATGAACTAACTGAGAGAACTTAGGGAAACCACTCCTTTTACAACAACATACAAAAAATGAAATACTTAGAAATCCATCTCACAGAGCAAATAAAAGATTTATATGGTAAAAAAATATGCTACTCTGAAAAAAAGAGATTGAGGAGGACTTGAGAAAATGCAAAGATATTCCATGCTCCTGGGTAAGAAGCATGGTGAAAATGACCATTGTCTCAAAATTGTTATATAGAACAATGCAATCCAAATTAAAATACCATTAGTATACTCCAGAGAGCTAGAGAACACTTTCCTCAAATTCATTTAGAGCCAGAAGAGACCTAGAATATCAATAGCAATCCTGGGAAACAAATGAAAGACAGAAAATATCACAATTCATGACTTGAAATTACAGTATAAATCTACTATTATAAAATCAATGTGTTGGGGCTGGGGAGATAGCTCCATGGCACAAGTGCCTACCTGGAAAGTGTAAGGTCGTGAGTTTGAATCCCAGTCCTGCAATCAATCAATCAATAAAATCAACTTGTTACTAGCATAGAAACAGATACAAGGTGTAGTGGAACAGATTAGAAGGTACAGACACAACTGAGAACACACTCAGATACTTTATCCTTGAAGAAGGGGCTAGACATGTTGACTGAAAAATAGTCTGTTTACTAAATGGTGCTGGAAAAACTGGATTTCCATATGCTGAAGGCTAAAATTAGACCCATATTTATAACCATGCACTAAACTTCAGTCAGAACGGATTGAAGATTTAAACACTAAAACAGAAACACTTAATGTTCTAGATGAAAATACAGGTAAACATCTTAAAGATGTAGGAGTTGGCAGAGAACTCATGAAACCAAACTATATGGGAAATACTTCAAATAATCAACTACTAGGATCTCATCTTTTGGAAAATTTTCTGTCCTTCAAAGCAAATCTCCAATAGAGTAAAAAGAAAGCTAATAAAATGGCAAAATATAACTGACTGTCCTTCCAACAAAGGTTTTTTTTTTTATCTATAATATGTAAATAACTAAAAAAATCATCCCTCCAGATTCAAATAGAGAATAGAGAAATGGACATTTAAGATGATTGCACATTTTGCAGATGAAATAGAAATGGTGAGTAAACATATGAAAAACTATACAAAACAGTCATTTGAGAAATAAAAATTAAACAACACAGAGGGCTGACATAGCTCAGCAGACTAAGTGTTCCAGCTTGACAAGTACAGGGACCGGGGTTCAATCCATGGTCTCCCATGCATATCAGCCTCATCCCCAGGGTGGGCTAAGCAGGCGATGAAATCAGAGAGTGGTAGAACATGTCTACAATCCCACCACTGAGGAAGCTGAAAATAAGAGCATCACTACAAGTCTGAGCTTCATAGGGACACCCTGTACCAAATATGTAAAAATGAATGAATGAAAGAAAGAAAGAAAGAAAGAAAGAAAGAAAGAAAGAAAGAATGAATGAATGAAAAGTAAAACAACACTCAGATTCCACCTCACCCCAGAAAGAATGGCTAAAATCAGGCACTCAGCAAATATAAAATGCTGCAGCAGCTTTGGAACAAAAAGGAACCCTTCTCCACTGTTGTAATGCCAACTGTTAGGCCACTGTGAAAATATTCATGGAGATTTCCTAAAAGGTAGAATTGGAGATCCCATTCAGCTCAGCTATTTCTCTCCTGGGAATTTTTCCAGAAGAATAAAAAATATACCACAAAAATATACGTGTACCCATGTGTATAGTAGCACAATTTGTCATAGTTAAATCCTGGAAATAACCCAGACACCAATCAATGGAGGAATGGTTGAAGAAGATGTGGTATAACATAATGGAATGTTAATCAGCTAGAAAACAAGATAAATTTGTGTGGTCTGTTAGTAAATGAATGCAAGTAGCGAATATACTTTAAAGTAAATCAGATAGTCAAGTGTATTGTCTCCTTAGTGTGAGAACCTGAAAGTAAAAATGAAATGTGAAAGGCACAATAGTTGTTGGGAAAAGAGAATAACTGAATGGAAAGGAAGGAGTTACAAAACTGAGAAGAAGCACAGGAGAGGGAGTAGGAGGAAGAGATATATCAAAGTATTAGGTAGGATGCTTTGGATAAATGTACTGGGGACTTCTGTTGATCTATGGAAAGGAGAAGATAGTGCTTAATTTGCTTTGTCTCATTTTTTCAGTTGTTTGTCTTTTATCTCTTTCTCATTTTTATATATTTTTCATTTTATATATTTCTCATTTCATTTTATATATTTTCTCATTTTATATATTTCTCATTTTTATATATTTTTCATTTTTTCTTTCTTCCAACTTGCATGCATATCTGGTAATAAGAATGACTAGTTGAAAGATAACACTGTGCATTACCATACATTACTGTGAAATTCACATTATTTTGTTAAGTACCAGGGATTGAACTCTGGGCCTTGGGCTTGTCAGATAGGTATTTACTCTACAGTTTTCTCCCTTATCCTGTTAAGTGATATTCTACATTACTTGTGATTTTTCTGTTTCAATAGTATTTGGTACATCCTTTAAAATTAAAAAAGTAAAAAAATAAATAAAAATAGAAAGTGACTAAGGAAAATTATTCATCAATTTTGCTTTTATAGAAGTGTCTTCCCCTAGTAAGGTCATTAGAATTTTAATTAAGTATTTTTACTAATTGTACCTGTTGATATAATTTTATTCACAGGTTTTTTTGAAAATTAGTACTGATTTCTCTCTTTTTTATTTCTTTTTTTTAAAGATTATTCTTTGCACTTAGTATTTCCTCACCTATTAGATGTTGAAGGTTTCTGTTACTGAATTTCTGGTCACTTTTTTCTAACATGCATGAAGTACATGTTCTCATTCCTCCTTGGAGTTTGCAAGGTATGAGAGAAGGTGGAATTAGGACAGGGAAAGGGTGAAGAAGAGAATGAAGATGTGTTTTACATGTGTAAACTTGCCACAGAGAACATAAATATTATGTACTGTACTATTAAGCAAACAAGAAAACAGTTCGAGTCATTTTTACAGGTTTTCTAGTTTGTTCAGGTTGGTATTCCCAAATGCCAAATAGAGGGTACCTAGAATTACAACAGATTATCAGCTCACTTTCCAGAGGCAAGAAGTTCAAATTCTTGATGTGGGCATATGCAGTTTCTACTGTGGACCTACACTCAGGACTGCAGGCAGTCGCTTCTCCCTATGTTCCTGTCCAAAGCTCTTACTTTTATGGTGATAGTTGTCCCACTGGATAACAGCCTCAACTTTATAGCCTCATTTAATTGCAATTAACTCTTAAAGAATTCAGCTCCAGTGTCTTTGTTACTTTTCTTTCCTTGCTGGGACAACATCAGACACTCAAAATGAAAGAAGGAAAGGTTTATTTAGCTCACACTTACTGGAGGTTTCAGTTCATACTCAGTTGGCTTCAAGGCAGAGAGGAACATGGCATAGAGCAGCAGTTCATGATGGCGGAACAGCAACAATGATTACAGAGGCAACGGACAAACCAGGGGAGCAGAGAGCAACAGCTCTAGTCTGTCTCTCTGTCTCTCTTTATACTACATTCAGGCTCTCTGCCTCAGTTTGTCTGCCTTAGGCTACACCCATAATCCCAGAAGTACTTAAAACACATAATCCTAGGGATCATGGATCAAGTCTCAAACTCTGGATCAGTACTAAATCATATAATCCCAGTGACTCATGAGTCAAGTCTCAATCTACAGAAGTCCCCGCCCATTACTGCATGAGGCTTTGAGGGGACAACTAGACATAAACCATAACCAAATACGGTCAATTATGGGTAGGAGGGTCCACATAAGAAATTCACAGGCCCACAATTCAGTGCATAACAGGCAGTCAAGAGCCTTTAATTCACATTGATCATAACTCTCATGCCAGTGATCAGATATTTACAGAACTTCAGGCCAGTTTTATATATTCTAATTCACTTACAGTTAAACCTCCCTGTAAAGCGGTATTCTGATTCTTCAGAATGGTCCTCAGCAGTGGCAGAAGTCCTTTCTGCTATATTTTAAGCACTTAGATCTCTTTCTCTAGTCGCAGCTGCTTTCCTTGGGAATTCTAGGTATTTGGAGGTGAGTCATAAATTTAGCATGTATGTTTGGGGGGGGGTACATTCAAAGTTACCTGTACATTTGGCATAATTTTGAGATTTCTTCATGCTGTAGTATATTTCAGCATGCTTTCCCTTTTTTTCTGAGTAACAGTCCTTTACAGGTTATAGCAATATTTTAATTTATTCATTAATCAATAGTGAAGCTTTTGGATCATTTTTAGCTTTGGGTTGAGTGGAGACAAATTAATTATTGGTTTGTGATCTTTCGTGTATATGCACTCATTTGTGTGTTTTTTTTATTTCTAGTTAGGAAGACATCAAGAAATGAAATTCATATTAAATTCACTAATAACTTATAGGATTTGAAGAATTCATTCCAAAATCCTATATTAAATTATTCATGCCACTAACATATGGTGATTTTTACTTCTTTACATTGATGTTTGCTGTTGTCTACCCTTTTGGATATACTGAGTCCATGGGATGTGAAATAGCATCTCATTGTGTTTTTAATTTGAGTTTACCAAATGACTAGAGATACTGAATATGTCCTCATATGTTTATTGGTGATTTGAGCATTTTTCTCAACAAAGAGGCCATTGTTTTGTCATAACTGGATTGGCTCCCTGTCTAGTTTTAAGAACTCTTCATAGATTGTTGATACAAGATCTTTATCAAACAGATGCTTTGCAAATATTTGTTAACTGTACCTGGATTATAGTTTCATTTTCTCATTGTCTCTGAAAGTTAACAAAACGTCAAAATTGTGTAGTACAGTATATCTTATATTTATTTTCCAAGCTGGTCATTGGCAATGTATTCAAAATATTTGTGACACATATCTTTATTCTTGTCTTCTTTACATTTTGAATTTTATACCTCATTTTACGATCCCTTTCATTTTATTGTTGTACATGGTATAAACACAGTGGTCTAAGTTTATTTCTTCACATATGAGCATATAGACCCCGGTTTCCTTGGAGCCATTGGCAATAGTCACTGCTTGTCTACCAAACGAAGTTCTGAATTGTCAATTTTGTGCTACTGTCCTGTGCACCTATTCTGTGGCAGCAGTAAGTGTCTGTTCAAGTAGTTGTTGTTAGATTTTGAAATTGGGCAATAGAAGAACTTTAACTTTATAGGTCATTTAAAAATATCGTGGTATGTTGTACGTCATTTGATTTACCATATATATTTCAGAATGAGCTGGACAATGTAAACAAAAATTTTCCCAGACTATTAATTATATATTGATTTGTACTGAAATTTGAGAATTTCCATGTTTTCCTAACCCCAAATATGAATTTATTCTGAAGTCTTGCTATTTTCATTGATGAGTTTTATAAGTTGTGTGCATATTTGTGATTGTGTGCATATGCATGTATTTATTTCTTTTAATTTTTTATTAGAGCTGGACAGCGTCATCTGCGAAGTTTATAATTCCTTTTCATGCTGAGTGACTATATATTTTTATTTAATAAGTGGACCTAGAGCAACTAGTAAACGTTTTGAGCATAATCAATTAATCTTGCCACATTCCCATTCACTGGAAGTAACGTTCAGCCTTTTGCCATAAATTATGATGGTAATTATAGGCTTTGTGAAAGCTCTTTATCAAGTCATTATGTATTCACTTTTCTTAGAGCTATTTCTTTCTTTTGTTTCCAGATTGTCTTTCTATCCCTGGAGATTTCTTCTTAATTATGGTTTATTTTAAACAGCGGCCTAGGATATTAATTTTGTTAATAAAAATGAAATGTATTGCATGCTTTTCTTCTAATATGAAATTTTAATCATTTTCCTGAACAATTAAAGACAAAGTAGTGCGTGTAAATCATATGTGAATATATTACTAAGTGAACTCACTAAATCAAAAAATGACTCCTATAAAGAAAGAGCAGGCAAAGTGTTGCTATAAAATATTAAAAAGAAAAATAAAACAGAAATAGTTTCATATAAGCTATCACAAATAGAATTTAAAGGAAAAGATTTATAAGACCATTAAACATATTTAAAATATATTGATATATCAAATTAATGCAATAATTTTTGAATTAATTCAAATTATTTAAATAATATTTGCAATTAATAATTGAAAGTTTTCAGCATTGTTCCCAACATTTAATACTGTATATAAGGTTCTAGAAAGAAATATATAGACATTTTCACAAATTGTTATTGTTCACAATTATTCTTAAATTTTTATAACCTTTTAATTGTCTTAACTAACATAGCAACATAGCTTATGTGAGGCATCCAGGACGCTCTCATGCATTCTGAGAACCTCTTGATATTATTCAAAAAAGTGTCAACTAAATTCAAAGGCTGCCTCATTCTAAACTCAGCCCAATTACCAAATAATAAAAATTTAACAACTTCAAACCAAAACTTGCATTCAAGTTGGCAGATAACTTTATAAAAAACCAATTTTATTCCACTTAATAGTGTTTCATTGTACTGATTAAACTATCATAACAATTCATCTTTTACTAAATCCTGAATGTTCCACAAGTTTTAAAATTCTTCAAATTTCCACAAAGAGAGTTGAATGTTTTGTGAATTTTTTTAAAAAAAATTTGTGATCCAGAGATCATATGTTACATTTCAAGATAATCTAAATGTATATAGTATTTTAATGATTTATTAACTGTATGAGCTCTTCAAACACATGTTTAACACATACACATATACATATAATATATCCCAAAAATTTCAACATGATTTGTAAAATCATGCATTTCTTTTTCTTTTTCTTTTTTGTTACCAGAGCTCAAACTCAGTATCTTGTGCTTGCCAGGCAGATAGTGAAACCACTGAGCTATCTCCCCAGCTCTCCTGGACCTTATAAATGTTTCTGAGTATTTAATGTTCATCTGTATTTCAGAAGAAAAGTGTGACTCATTGTATCATTATACACCTTTTCTTCTTTCCCTTGTGCTGGGTTCAAACTTGGAACCTGGCACTTGTTAGGCAGGCGCCTATGCCACTGAACTACTTCTACAGCCCCAAAACACACTTTTCTGAGTACTATGTTTCAGAATCTGGTGTCAGGCCTAATTGTCTGCACACACAGAATTTTATCTTATTTCCATACTATTCCTCTTGTTATGATTCATCTTCATGAAAATTTAATTTTGAAAAAATAGGCACTACATTTAATGAAATAGACATACATAATCACACTTCTGTTTTGAGTAAAGTTTCAATGGAATAATCCTTGTGACAAAGAAAACAACAGACGCAATCTAAACCCCTTAAGAAAATAATTAATCACGTCATTATCTACTCTCCCATCTCATTACATAGTTATTGCTTGCACATAGACCCTAACACCCATGGGAATCCCTTAGTAAAACTTGCATCTATTAAAGAAAATATAAAGTATAAAGATTATTAAGATGTGTCTTCAAAACTATAGGAATATTTTTATATGAGACCATTTACCAAACATTGGTTAGCTGAATGGTTAACAAGTACTATTAATTTCTGCTATTTTATAATATGGATATTTTCTTTTGAATCATATCTTCCTAAATCACAGTATCTATTATACTTTTCTATGTATTTAGTACAGGGCCTCACTGACTACACAGCTCAGACTCATAATGATCTTTCTGTCTCAGCCTGTCCAGTAATGAGATTGAAGGTGTATGTTATGATACCTGGACTCTGTTGCCAGCTCAGCATGCCCTGGGGGCAGGTTTAGTGTGTCACGGCATGTGGTGCCAGGGGTCAAACCCTGGTCCCTGCACTTGATAAATAGGTGCTTAGTCTGCTGAGCTATCTCACCAGCCCTGTTGCACATTATGGATCCTATTTACTTGTTTAGTTTTTCACATGAATGTACAATAGTGCTTACAAATAGGGGTCTGACTTACTTCACTTATGAGAATAGTCTTGAGTTTCATCTCTTTACCTATAAGTCTTCAATTTATACTTCTTTATGGTTGTATAGTACTCCCCTATATTAAAATGCACATCTTTTTATTTTATTTTTTTATTTATTTATTTATTTATTTTGTCTTTTTGAGACAGGGTCTCACTATGCAGTTGAGGCTCGTCCTGAGCTCACTTTTGTAGCCCAGGCTGGTCTCGAACTCGCACCAATCCCCCTGCCTCAGCCTCCCGAGTGTTAGGATTACAGGCGTGCGCCACCACGCCCGGCACAAAATGCACATCTTTTTATATATTACTTGGTTTATGGGCATGATTTTAAGTAGTTTGAAATGAGACATTTTTGGAGCAATAAACTGTTTTTAAATTTTTGCTGTCACAGTTGCTCCAAGGTACACAGTCATCATGTTCTCTTGTAAGAAATTTTGCTCATGGACCAATTTTGAGGATATATAATCAGAAGGAAACTTGCGTAGTATCTCTTACACACACACACAATCATTTTGTCAATTTGCATGTACATGAGTGAAAGTAATTAAAGTGCTTAAGAGATACAAAAACTACATGTTTTGTTATACAGGTCTTGCTTTAACTTGTCCTTAACCACCCAGCAGAAAAGTTTACACATGACACATAAAACATAAAGGTAGTTTAGTGCACTGAGCTGTAAAAGGCTATAATCAACAGCTTCCAACATTGCCAGTAACCCACTGCCATTGTGGAATATTTGACTATGTATACAACTACCTTCTCTTAGATCAAACAGAAGAAATCTATTATACTAATAACCATTAGAAAATTTATCATGTCTACTCCATGGGCTCTGTATAAATACAATGCGGACCACAATATGCATTGTATCAATTATTGGGAATGTATTACTAATGTGTTTTGCCACACTGTAATTTCTTATTAAAAGTAATAAAAAAGGAAAGGCCACATGAGATAAAATAAACTGTTCTAAATGAAAAAAGTGATTTGAATCTAATGAAAATACAATGTTCTACATAATAATAAAATGTTACTTTTGGTTTTATAAAAACTGGGATATATATATATATATATATATATATATATATATATATATATATATTTAGCAGAAGTCTGAAATCATTGACATCAAAATTGTCACAGTGATTGTTTTGTGAAAATTAGGCAGACCATCTTACTAGATATGGTGGTCAGGATAAATTTTAGTTTTATCTAAAGTATATATGCAGGCTTACATAATAATTTCTTATGTACATGTAGAGTTTTAAAATAGGAAAAAATAGGCAAAATTGTCTTTGACCATTTGTAAGTGGGGAAAATCAAAACTACTGGAAGCAAAAATTCTAGTGTTATCGTCATCAATTGTTTATTTATTCACTGATTTGTGATAACTCACTAATGGTAAAATAGTGGCCAAAAGAAAAGTCCCACTGGTTTTTCTGTTTCTCAGAACATTTCTTGTCAGCATTGTTACATTCTCTTCTAAGTGTCCGTGAAGTTACTTGCAAATCTGATTGGCAACAGCTTTTCTATTATTAGATCATCATTTTTAGTAGGTTGTGGGCTTAATGTTCAGGAACTTTTCATTGTGTTGCATTGATTTAAAGGCACAACATAGGAAATGCAATAAATTGCTTGTTAAACTTCACATCTTTTTCAAAATATGAAGCAGCACATGTCTTTAACCTTTACATGAATGACAAAAACTTCATTATGCAATTCCATAATCCCTCCATATAGTTGAATAAAAGTCTGAATCTTGTAAGGAAGTGTATATTAATGTTGCTATGGAGTGCACAGCTCGATAGCTAGAATTATCTGGTTACTTATTTCATGAACACTAGACATTTAGGAAATGAGGGTTTTGTCCTTCAGTGTTGCCTCTGAACCTGTACTTTGATATAGATTACTGGCAATTATACATCTAATAGCGGACATTTGCAGTTGTTGCTGGATTAAGATACTTCATTACAGTCTTTGAATGACCAATTTCCCTTCACAATTGTGTAGTAATTATTGTCAGAAAGGAACATCAGGCAACTAGTTAAAGGCATCATCTATATATTTTTTCCTTTTCACAGAAAACAAATGATCTTGAACAACTATTACTATGGCTAATGAGCTTTTTGTTACATCATAAAGTTCCTCTTAAATTTCGCTCTGGACTAATACCATTAACTTCAAAGCAAAACACAACTTTTATATTCAAGTTATGACATGGTAGAATAACTTTCTGTGTAGAAGGGCTGTCAAGAAACCATTAAGAAAAGAAACTGACTCCTGAATCTCACCATCTGCCAAAGGTTGCTTTTTCAGACTCAGAAGGTTAACTGATGATGGGCCATCATTTCTATCTTTCTTCTTTTTCCTGCTATCAATACTCTTTTCTAGAGTCCAAAAAGTCTCCCATTTTTTCTGTCTTTCCATATCCATCTACAAAATGTACTAACATAGAGAACATAATTTGAAATATAACATTTTCTGACATATATGTTTTCATTAGAGTTGTCCCAATAATTTCTGGGTAGTATTGCCAAATTATTACATCTCATGTAAGATACTTATTTATTCATTTCACCAATGTTTATTGTGTATGTTCTGGTTAACTTTCTTCATAAATTTAACTTTTGGAAGAGTTTTATACTTTCACATTATGGTCAACAGCTAGGCTTCTTAAAATAAAACATGTTTTATCGAGTTATGTAAGATTGGAATTTTATCTAGACCTGATCAAGACAGATCACTCTTCAGAATCTTTAGCAATATGTACAGAGTTGTGTGTCTTTTATTGGTAGTTGTTACTTTGTAGACCAATGTCTGAAGTTAAACTCAGGCATACAAATGATGAGGATGTTGCATCAATCTTCTTCCCAGTTAGGCAATGGCCTCTTGAACTATCCAGTCCACCTTTCTTGTTGAAGCATCTCCAATTCTACATGAACAAGGGGAGAACTGAAGAGTCAAAAGCTGGTTTTAGGCTTTCTTCAAGCTTTCCAATAATTGTTAATACAGTTTTAAAAATTTGGGGGCATTTTAGGTTCGCAGTTTTATTAAGCTACTACAAGGTGTTATCATCTAGCTTACACTACATATCCTCTATTATTAATGCACTTTTAGTGCATTTAATTGGCCATTTCCTTTACTATTTGGAGACTTTCTACATATCCTTTGAATGTCATAGATAGAATCTATTGGATGCGTATTTTGTAAATATCTGCTCTCACTTTACAATTTTTTCCATTGTCTTAGTGATGCTTTATGCAATGAGTTTTTAATCTTAGTAAAATGCCTGCCAATTTTGTCTTCATGAATTCTGCTCTTGATGCTGCATTGACAAATTTATGACAAAGCAGGAAATAACTTTTTCGCCTTTAGAAAAATTTAAATTTATGCATTTTACATTTATTTCTCTACTGATTGTTAAATTAGTATTTGTAAAAACTGAAAGCTCTACTTTTTCTTTACATCAGCACAAATCAGAAAGAACTGGCTTTTTTTAAAAAACAATATCGAGTCTTTAAACAGAATGTTTATAGATTTATTTGTACTTTTTAAAAACTCGTCACTGTTTTATATTTTTTCACATACATATAGACACATTTTCTTTAAAACTGACATCTAAGTCTATCATTTTTCCCTGATAATTTATTAGGTGAAATATTTTCTATAAATTCTAATTTGTTTATTGCTGCCATACAGTGAAGCAAGTGACAGTGTATATCAATTCTTTTCTTCGTATGTCATTTTAAAAGAAGTTTTATTGTATTTCTTTGCTCTTTCCCAAAATAGATAGTCACAATCTGAAAATAGGGTTATCTCTTCTGATTGATTTAGTCAGCGTGCTTTTATTTTATTGTTCCAGTGAACTTTCTAAGAGATTTATTAGAATATTAAACAAAAATATGAGATTTGACAGGTTGGACTTGTTTCTGATGTCTGTAAAGTGTATGTTCTCCTACAGTCACCTATGAAGCTAGCTATAGCAGTTTTTACGACTATTCTTCAGGACACTGATGAAGTGTCCTTGTTTTTGGAGTTTGCAATAGATACTAATCACAAGTGGGTGTTTGGTTTGTCAAATGGCTTTTTACCTATCTATTTATCTGGTCATTAGAATTTTCTTCAGCTGGAACATGTGCTTGAACAGATAGATTTGCAGTGTTGAATTCGCCTTGCATATCTAGATTAAAGCCCATGCTTGTTATTTGTGATTATTTTTGTGCATTTTTAATTCATTTTTTCATATTTGTGGTATCATTTTGATGTTTTGATATAAAGGAACACTTCCTCATAAGATGGGTGGGAAAAATGTTTTCTGATTTTCATTTGTAGAAGAGACCATAGAAAACTAATTTAGCTTTCTTTAAGTGAATTAATCAGACAAACTACCTGTTAATTATGATTTTGGAAATGTATTAATTGTGCATTCTATTGTTTTAATAAGTACAGAAATATCTTTGCTTGAGTTTTGGTGGCTTGTGTCCTTTAAGATTTGCTCGATTCTATTTATCAAAATTTTAGATAAAATTTTTGTAACATTACTTTATAATAGTTATTAACCTTTGTACTATTCAAGGTATTATTTGCAATTACTGCTTATTATTTTCCAGCACTGTAATTTTATTTTATATTATATTTTGTTGACTAGCTTGGTTTATATGACTAATGATTTATTTATTATTATTATTTTACAATAATTAATATATTGAATATTGTTGTCTTCATCATACTTGTTCAGAGTACAAGATGCAGACTTGATTGCTTGTGTAAACATTATTAGTACAGATCTTTCTTTCATTGCACAAAGAGAAAATAGCCATGTATATGGTTCAATAGTCTATCATAGTAGTGGATTATCAGCTCATTTGGGAATTATAGGAGGCTGGTAATTGAGCTTTTTACAACTCAGCATATTAATATGGCATTCCTTTTTATACCACATAGTTAGAATTTTCTGCTGGATAGTTAAGACCAACATAAAGCAAGATCTATGTCACAAAAAAATACGTAGCTTTTGTATCAGACAAGGTCAGTCAGGTCCCCTGAAACCATGTACAGCTGTTTGCAGGACTTTTGTCAGCGTCAACCATCTGGATGAGTAACAGTCATTGCTTGACCAATTCTCTGTCCGTTAAAGACTGAGAGAATGTTTTTGCACTAGGTGACTCACCTTAGGCACACTGTACGTCATCAATCACTTTCCTCTGTGGGCCCATAATCTCCTCATAAAGGAAACTTGGGGCTCTACTGAGTATGTGCTGTTACAGTACAGATTCTTTTATGACCTGTGTTCTCACTGAACTTGAAGGGCTAGAGCCATACTAATGACTATACTTGTATCCTTTTTTTCCTCTAATTATTTGGGCTGCCAACTTAAGTTGTCAACCATTCAGAACAGTAACTTTATGATATTATTCCCTAAAACATAGGCACTTGAGATTAACATCCTAAACGTTACAATTTTGTAAATAGTTAGGTTCCTATATCTCTGTGTAACAATGCATAATTGTTCATTTTTACATTTTAT
>PVJA010034362.1:0-22532 GCA_004027025.1 Myocastor coypus | reverse complement strand
TTCAAACTCACGACCTTGCACTTGCCAGGCAGGCACTTGTGCCACAGAGCTATTTCCCCAGCCCCTCCTCCAGTTGACATTCTTATTTATCACTGTAATTCCTCCCCCCACCCCATTTTTGCTTTTTCTGCCTCTCTTTCCTGTGAGTGCCTTGAAGAAAGCCCCGTCTTGCAGCCCTTCGTTGCAACCGTCCTTGGCACTGGAATTACAAGAGAGGACATTCTCTACTCCGCTGACGTCAGGGCCACGCTGTGCTCCGCAGCAGGTCCCACCCAAGCATGTCTTGCCCTTTTTCTCAACCGAGAGCTCTGCCCACACAGTGCTTTTTTCTCCTCCAAGCTCATGGAATCCTTCTGAAAGCTGTCCTGCTTATGGCCTACTTAGGGCTGTACTCCGGTGCTCAGGGGCAGCCCCGTGAAGAGAAGCCTGGGACTTAGTCCAGTGGGATTCCAGTGTAGATCTGCCACTGTCCTCTCCGGGTCAGCTATAGACAGCGTCATCTCCTCACTGGGAGGATGTATGACAACATTCATCACTTTTCCAGCAGGAAGTCCGGCTGAGCCCTGCATTTTGACGGCTGGGTGGTTTAACAAAGTGAATTAAGATGGGACTCTGGGCCACTCAGCGCCAACGCTCCCCCTGCAGGGGGCTTGGGACTTATACCAGCCATATGTGTAGTGAACCAGGGAAACGCATCAAGCGCCAAGAAAGGCAATGCCTACGTGAGCTCCCCTTGTGGTCGCCGATCCACCATATTGCCACATCTCTCAGCTAGGAGGAGTTAATCCTGTTCCTGACTCCACCAGGAAGACAGCTGAAGAACTAACATTTGGAAACTTTTCAGCTCTGCCCCTCTGTATTTCCCTCTTTAGCTGAATTTACTGTTTCCTGTCCTTATAATAAACCATAGGCATGAGTCTACCAGCTTTCAGTTAGCACTATGGGTCTTTCTAAGAAACTATTGAGCCCAGAGTTGGTCTTTGAAAACCCTACCAACTATCGTTGGTATCTGTGGACCACCTTCAACTTTAGGAACACGGGGGAGGGATCTTTCCAGAACATTCACCCTCATGGAAAGCCACTGTAGTAGTGACTGTTCCTCTTTGCTGAGCTCTGAAGAAGAGAGACCCACCCCACCCAGGGAAGGGCAGTGTGGAAATCTGAACTACAAAGCTGTCACCTTATCTGCATCCCCTAGGGAATGTCTAGGTCAGCTTCTATGACCATAACGGGGAACAAGAAAACAAAAGTAGTTACTAGAAAGTGGAAAGATTTCCCCAAATAAACTTGACCGTGCCTCATCATACCACGATATATAGAGAAACATCTTTACCCTGTTTTTTTAAAAAACACAGCAATCCATTAAAGTGTACATTTCATCATCAGATTAAAATTAGGATTCAGAGCCGGACGTGGTGGCTCACGCCTGTAATCCTAGCACTCGGGAGGCTGAGGCAGGAGGATTGGTGCGAGTTCGAGACCAGCCTGGGCTACAAAAGTGAGCTCAGGACCAGCCTCAACTGCATAGCGAGACCCTGTCTCAAAAAGACAAAAATAAATAAATAAATAAATAAATAAATAAATTAAAATAAAATTAGGATTCAGGAGGCCAGGGAGGTAGCTCAGTAGAATAAGTACTTGCCAGGCAAGTGCAAGGTCCTGAGTTCAATCCCCGGTCCCACCAAAAATAAAAATAAAATAAGGATTCAGAAGCGGGGGAGATAGCTTAAAGGTTTAAGCACCTGCCTGGCAAGTGCAAGTACCCAGGTTTGATCCCCCAGTACCATATGCTATGCTGGCTCAGGAACCCTGGGCGCAGCATGCTGGCTACCGAAACTAGATGTGGTGGCACACACCTATAATCCCAGAGCAGCACTGGGGAGGCTGAGACAGGAGGATCACTGTGAGTCCCAGCTGCAAAGCAAGACCCTGTGCCAAATAAATAAATAAATAAAATTAGTATTTAAACCATGCAAAGCGTAAAAAAAAAAAATTAACCAAGATCTGCTCTTCCTCTCAGCACTGTTAACAAACTGTTTCTCCATTTAAGTGAAAGCAAGGAGTATATGAGAAAGAAGGGAAAGACCGCAGAAGCCTCTCCTTCCTCAGGAGAAAACGCTTGATGTGGAAGGAACACAGTGGGAAAAAGAAATGCTAATGATCTAGAATTGGACATCAGCAGACCCTTTGTCACCCAGCACAGTCTCAGAATTCTTTTCAGCACAGCACGGCCACCAGTGTGAACGGGAGGGGCACGAGGTGGCTTCGCCACCCGCAGTTCATTCAAGCCCTCACAGCATCATGGATCGTGTTGCCCAAGCAGAAAAACTGGGATGGACTCCACCGGCTCTCGCTCGGCCCCACGCTGGGCGCACTGACCTCTGTTGCTCTAGAACTCTCAGACTCACGCTCCTCGCGGAGGAGTCGGACGTCGGGAAAACAGGGCTCAGCCAATCAGAAGCCGGCCTGGGCACTTGGGACAGTGTGGCCAAGGGCAGCTGCAGGCCTGACCTTGGCTATATGTGCACCGTTTACAGCTGCACTGGAGGGCAGGGTCAGATCCTTGCGATGGGTGTAGGATGGGGTGGGACGCCTAAAATATTATATTCACCATCTCGTGCTTTGCAACAGTGTCCTGACCTGGTTGGTGGCTGTGACGTTTGTCGCCACATGTACTTTGAGAACCCCAGAATAAATCACTGCATATATTTTTGGTTTCGCACTATTGTAAACTAAGGTTCCAAATGATCAATATCTTACTTTGTAAAAGAAAAATGAAATAAAGACCAGACAGAATACGTCTCTCTTTGCCTACCATCCAACCTATGATTTTTTTTTTTTTTTTTTTTTTTTTTTTTTTTTTTTTTTTTTTTTTTTTTTTTTTTTTTTTTTTTTTTTTTTTTTTTTTTTTTTGTGGGACTGGGGATTGAACTCAGGTCTTTGCATTTGCCAGGCAAGCGCTTGTTCTACTGAGCTATCTCCCCAGCCCTCAACCTATGAATTTATTTCCAGAAAAGTAAGTGTAGCAATCCCAAGAACATTGGGTATTTGATGATTTCAGAAATCAAAAATTAGAATGTCATTAAGTATCAGGTAGTCCTGTTTTGAGGTCTAACTTGGATGTATTTTATTATATTTATATTTATGTCATACAGAAAATAAAAGTAGCCATAACTGAGCTAATATGATGCAGAAGAAATATTCAAATATTTTGTGGTATCTTTCTATGCCCTCCAAACAATTGGGGCAGGGAAGATAGCTCCATGGCACAAATGCCTGCCTGGAAAGCGCAAGGTTGTGAGTTCTAACCCTGGTCCCACCAAAAAAAAAAAAAAAATAGAGTAAGTAAGGAGAATACAGCTGGACACATAGTGGACCCTTGTAAGCCCACCACTTGGTAGGCTGAGGTAGGAGAATTACTGTCTGAAGCCAGTCTGGGCTACATAGTGAATTCAAGGCCAGCCTGAACTACCTAGGGAGACCTCATCCAGAAAGACAATGTTTTGCTTCCCTTCAGTTGGAACCACCATCATGCAATAACTTGCCAAAATGACTAACACAAAAGACAAGAGGAGAACCGGTATATGTTCTCCAGGCCTTTTAGAAAATATGGGATTGTTCCTTTGGCTACATACACATGAATCTACAAAAAGGATGATATTGTAGATATCAAGGCAATGGGTACTGTGCAAAAGAGAATGCCTCACAAATGCTACCATGGCAAAACGGGAGGAGTCTACAGTGTCACCCAGCATGCTGTTGGCATTATTGTAAACAAGCAAGTCAAAGGCAAGACACTGCCAAGAGGACTGATGTATTGGTCATACTAAACACTCACAAAGTCATGATAGCTTTCTGAGATGTGTCAAGGAAAAAGAAGGAAACCAAAGAGAAAAATGCCTGGGAGAGGAGAAATCACCCACTCGGGAGCTCCCTCCTGTCCCTGTCTTGGACAGGAGCTTTCTTCCCCCTCAATAAATCTATTCAGAGAGAGAGAGAGAGAGAGAGAGAGAGAGAGAAGTACTTGGGTTCAATTGAAGCACCAACCTGCCCCTCCCAGAAAAGCGCACTTTGCTAAGATCAGTGGGAAGGAGCCTGACTAGTTGGAACCTATTTCCTATGAATTCATGGTATAAACTGGGATGTAGCTCTGCCATTCAGCACCCAATTGGCAACTTAAGTACTCTAGGTCCTACATAAAAATAAAATCATCCTGTGTTGTAAGGGTGGTTTTCTTAGGTGGTTTGAATAGGTATGCAGTGGCTTCTTACCTCAAAAATATTTTTTAACTTTATTTTTTTCTTTATTCACTTATTTTTTTTTATTTTTATGGGCAGCTCAGACTGCCCTGGGGGTGGAGCGGGCACAAAATGGTGTGCCAGGGATCGAACCTTGGTCTTTGCAGTTGCCTAAGGTTGCCTGAGCAGGCACTCTAGACTGCTGAGCTATTTTGCCAGCCCCAACCTCAGAAATATTTGCAGATTTTCACTGCGGCTAGTAATTGTGTCTGGTCTTTGCTCTTCACTGTTTTTCTTGCTGAAAGATATTGCTCAGGTATTGTGCAGGTGTATACCCAAGTATTCAAATATTTATGAAATATTTATATTGGCTTGAAGATCCTATAAGTCACCATGGGGAAAAGATGTATTAAAACAAATGGAAGTCACCTCAGAAACAAATGTAGTCCATTTCAGTTCAATAAAGTCTAAAACACCAAAATACAATTTTAAAAAGAGCTAGTAGTGGGCTTAAATATGGTTTGTCTCTCTCTAACTCATGATAGCATTCAGGTGTGAGATGTTTGAGAAGGGATTAGGATTAGGGTTAGGGTTAGACATTGTCTCCGTTTCTCTTCTCTCAATGCTGGGACAAGTACTCAGCACTCCAAATGAAGGAAGGAAAGGTTTACTTGGCTCACAGTTACTGAGGTTTCAGTCCATACTCAGCTGGCTCCAAGGCAGAGCAGCACCTGGCAGAAGGCAAGGAGAGCCAAAGGAGGAGCAGCAGCGACAACCCAGCTGCAGAGAGCAAGTCCGTCTCCCTAAGCTGCCTTCAGGCTCCGCCCCAGGCTGGGTGCACTCCTCACACCCAGATTCCTAGTGGATCATGAGTTCATCACAAACTCTAGAGGCCACCCCACGACTGCACGAGGCTTTGAGAAGGGAACACCTAGACGCAAACCGTGACAGGTACATTCATCAGGGTAGAGCACCATCACTGAATTCTAATGGTTTTAGGAGGAGAGAACAGATTCATAACCCGTGCATGCACATATATGTACACGTGCACACATGCATGTACTTGTTGCCTGCCACAGGATACCCTGCACAGCCTCAGACCCCGTGTGGATAAAGGTCACCACCGCACACAGCCCCTCAATGTCCACCCTCTAAACCGTGGTCTAAAATAAATTCCTCTTAAAAATTTCACAAGGCTGAGTGTTGTGTGATTCGCAACAACAAACAAATCAAACCAGGTAACTTTCCTGGGGAACCATCATGAAAGGAAAGACCTTGTCCTCCACGTCAGGGCTGCGGGACTCAGTCTCGGTGGCTCCCACCCCTCCTGCACAGTAATATCAAGGACTCTAGGCTGGAAGTCAGGAACCGCGGGGCACGAGGGAGTGTGGTCTGCGACTGGGGTCTCAGTCTCTTCCTCTTCCTCTTCCTCTTCCTCTTCCTCTCCCTTATCCCTGACGTGCAGTACACGACTCACAACTGTAGGGAACAAAGGTTTAATTGGCTCGTAGCTCATGGCGGTTTCAGTCCATAGTTGACTGCTCCAAGGGTGGGTGGCACGGCAGAGGAGCTTGGTGAGAAGAAGCTGCTCACGGCGGGGTTGACAGGAAGGAGAGGGAGGGAGGGACAGACAGGGAGACAGAGTCTTGTCCAGACCACGCCCCCTGGATCAGGCCACGCCCCCAGAAAACTGCGTCCTCCTACAGGCTTTACCTATTAGTATCATTCTCAGCTATCAGCTGCCAGTGACCTAGACCAATCCATCCATCCCCATCCCCAAAGCCCCAGCGCTGCACACAAGACACTCTGGGAAGACATCCAGATATAAACCATAGCAGCCGAGCACCATCCAGCTGCAAACCCCGGAGCCGGCGCCTTGCACACATGGCCAGGCACAAGGCTGCAGCACGTAGCAAGCTCTCTCCTGCCTCCGCTCTGCCCACAGAGAACCATAGTCTAGAGAGACAGAAGAGCCCCCGGCACCTCCTCCACAGCACAGCTCTCCCTGCCTCCTGGTTTCCGGTTCCATTAACAGCACTCAGACTGGACTACCCCCTGGCAGTGGTCTGCATAAAGCGATGAAATGTCACCGGGAAGGACCGTCTGGCCTGCTCTATGGTAATAACTGGAGCGTTGACATTGTCACTGTCTTCGTTTTCTTTTTTTTTTTTTTTTCTTGTTTCAGAACTTTTGTTTGTTTATTTATTTATTTTCATGGCCGGCTCAGCCTGCCCTCAGGGCAGGGCTGGCGCAGCACGTGGTGCCGGGGATGGAACCGCGGTCCCTGCAGCCACCTAACATTTCCTAAGCAGGCACTTTAGACCACTGAGCCATCCTACCGGGCCCCCTCTGTCTTCGTTTTCAACGTGTCAAACAACCTCACTAACCCAAGAGTCAAAGCATGGCCCACAAGAAATAAGAATGGGAACAAAACTTATATAGAGGGGAACAGGCGCGTGCGCCAAGGTCACGTGATATGTGGCCAAGAAGCCGAACTGGCCCTGGCCTCTAGCTTAGAGCCCAACAGAGCAGAGCAAGGCACAGGGTGGGAGCAGGTCCAGGACCGCCCACTCGCCTCCTCCTCTGTTTCCTGAGGAGCAGAGGGTGAACGTGGAGACAACAGAACAAGAAACCAAAACCTGAAGCAATGAATTCCTATAGAAAGCTCCACTCAAGTTCCAAGGATGGGGAATGTGTTAGAGTAGTACAGGGCTGGATAAACACGGGTTTGTGCGGGTTTTGTTCTTCCAGATTTCTTCTACGTACAGACTCCAAGTGGAACCTAAAACCCACCAACAGCTGCCTCGCCATGTCATGGTGTTGGAGGCACCTGGAGGGCCTGTCGCAGAGCCTGGCTGCCCGGCCCTGCACCTGGGCAACATCCTTCCTGACCAGGAGGGGGTGACAGTGTCAATAAAGAAGGTCCTTACCCTGAGGGCAGGGACTGGGGAATCAAAACCCCACTCCCCACACTTCCTCCACCTCCACAGCGTCTGCGCGTATACTCTGGCCTTGCATTTTAACTCTTATAATGAATTCCAAACAAGGGAACTTCTCCCACCCCAGATTTGTAGCATGCTGGGTTCCCATTCGGAAAACAGCTGCAAATCCCTTGGAAACCATAAACAACTGTCTCAGGGGGCTGTGAAGTTGGCCTGGTTTCCTGAAGGAAAAGCATCCCTATGACCTTTTGATGGGCATCAAAAACAGGAGCGTGTGCCTCTCCTCGCCTCGGTTCCTGTGAGGCTTCCGTAGGTGGATCTCTTTAGCTGTGAGTGACGTTGTAGCCATGATGCAGACTCTGAGTGAAGCAGACCACCACCGGGTTTACGAGATGACTCAAAACAGAAGGCCGGCATTGCGGGCTGGTCGCCCTGCCACTGTGCTCTCAGCAGGACGCAGTGTGCAGGCCCTCGCCCTGGGTTACCACTGCAACTCACGCCTCCGTGCTGCACCCCACGTGTGCTGAGCGTAACCCGGACGCCACAGGCAGAATTAAAAGACAACAGCTGGACCGCAGAGGCCTCACGGTGGTGCGTGGACACCGGTAAGGCCCTGGGGTCAGCCTGGCAGTGGCAGCCCACCCAGGGAGCTGGGATATTTCAAGAGAGGAACCTAGCCTGGAGGCACAGTGGAGTCTTCCCAGAACCTTCCAGAATCTCCAAAGGAAATCATGATGAATCCTGAACTGGGGTTAGCCTTGGAGAGACAAAGAAAATGACTTCTCAGCAAGAAAAACCCCAAAGCAGGGTCCCGTGGATGCACTGTGTATCAGCATCCAGGGAGAGCTGCGCAGCGAACGCCATGGTCCAGGGCCACCACAGCTCATGACGACTCTTCCTGGTTCCGGATGCTAGAAGTCTAAAATCCAAGCGCTGACTGGCTGCTCCCTTCTTGGCTTGTATATAGTCAGTCGCCTTGCTGTGTCCTGGAGTGCCCCAGGAAACTAGCCTTGGTGCCTCTCTCTCTTCTTACAAGGACGCTAATTCCATCAGGAGCACCTTGTCGTGACCTCTTCTAGACCCCAAGACCCTCACCCCAACAACCACCACATGGTGGTTAGAGACTCGGCACATGAATTTCAAGGACAGCTGTGCATGGGCAGCTGCGAGGAGGGTGACAGCTGGTGCGTTCTGGTGCCAAGCGTGCCAAGATGCCTGCCCCAGGTATGGACAGAACAGATGCCGCCCTAGCACTAATGCCATACCTGCTTCTGAGACAGGCTGATCACACTGGACAACGAACCGCCTTCTCTTTCACCATCCTGATGTCCAGGCTCCAAGCGACGCACCTTTGCTGTGAGTGCTTCAATGCAGGGCCCTTAAGGAACTGTCTCCTGCCTGCACTGTAACTCTTCCAGGCTCGCCCTGGAAGGTTTGGCAAGCACCTGTGCACAGTAGCTCCTCCTATAAGACTAAGAGAAAGTCTTATACCAGGCATGCTTGAGGGACACGTGGCGGGGGAGAAATCTCCTCTGCTTCTCTCCCTCTGCCCTGCGCGGGAAAGCGTGTGTTTCCACGGCAACCACAGTCCTCCCGTGCAAGGCTGGTGCTCCAGGATGGGGAGTCCAGAGATCTGCAAAGCAAAGGCTTCACCAGCTCTGAGTTCTAATCCGCTAAGTCAAGAGCAGCCATGCAGGGCGGCTTCTCCAAGCACGAGAGCTGTACTCTCTCAAGCCTCTTTCTCCTGTGTGTGCAGGATCTGCGAGAGGCCACGCATCCACTGAGATTCTCACCTGATTCTGAAAGGTGACAGTTCACGCAGTCAGTGTTTCTGCAGCTATTGCTGCAGTGTGGCTCTCGAGTGTCCTCAGAGGCTTGGTCCTGACCCACAGCACAGCTGGGAGGTGGCAGGCCTTGAGCAGAATCCACCCTGAGGTAGAGCTTTGCGCTGCCTCCCTACAGCCCAACCCCCTAACCGTGGACCAGAAGCTCCCAAACTGTGAGCCAAAATGAACTTCCCCCTCCCGTAAATCACTTACTTGAGGTATCCGTCACAGTGAAGCAAAGCGGATTGACAGAGCTATTAAGACAAACAGCAAGCCAGCTCCAACTCTAGGTAGGGCTGCGTGGTCAGTGGAAGTGGCTAACCCTCTCTGCTGCCCACTCGTGCATCCATGCGGCGTGCTTCCCCTCCCAGGGGGCTTCAGCTGACTGCCATGTTCCTCCGAGTGACCACTGGAAGGCTAGGTGCTGGTCACCCCTCCCCATCTTCCTATTTTCTGCCCCCCCTTTACACCATACTGATTCCCCGTATCCTTCAGAATCTCTCATCTGTAGGGATCCATTGGTACCCAGGGAGACGCAGCGTCAGGAATGAGACAAACAGAGAAGCAGACAAAAGCTGGGCTAGGTGTTCGCTGGTCTGCTGACGGGCAAGGCTCAGGTGCCAGCACCATGGAGCCAGTGTGTATGTGTACCTTTTGCAAAGTTAGTGACCTGCGACACAGGCTGCCTAGTGACTAGCAGCTGACATTAACCATCAGGATGCCAAGGTGGTTTGTTTGCTTTCGGCACTGAGGCCCAGTTCCATTTACACATATTTGATCCACTTCCTAGCTTCCTGAGAGGGGAAGCTCCCAACACTCATCTGAAAGAACTCAGCCTGCTCTCTCAGCACGCAGCTCGCTCACCTGGAGCACACGGCTCACCTGGAGCACGCAGCTAGCTCACCTGGAGCACGCAGCTCATCTGGAGCACGCAGCTCGCTCACCTGGAGCACGCAGCTCACCTGGAGCACGCAGCTCGCTCACCTGGAGCATGCAGCTCACTCACCCAGAGCGCTCATTTCCGAGCAGCTCTGCAAGGGTTTGCGGCTTTCCGCACCTCTCTCAATTCACCAGTCCTGATGAGCTGCTCACTGCCGTTGCCCTGTCGGGCTCCACCCTTCTCCGAAAGCTCCTGCTAGAACCTGTCATCCAGTGCCTGGCATAGAACAAATGTTCTTTTTCTGTTCCCGTCCTCCCTCTGCCTCCCTCCCCCCTTTTGGCATCAGTTGCAAAAGCCCTCTATCCCTTCCCCCACTGAGGTAGTGACTTACACAGGGTGATTTTATGCATGTAATCACCCTCGCATTCCTGGGATAAGCCCCGCTTAGTCATGGAATAGGATCCTTTCAATACGCAGTTGCATGCAGTTGCTAACTTGCTCTGGAGTCTTGCATCTATAACCATAACGGATATTCATGGAGTACCCAGGTCTGGCTTTCATATCCGTATGCTGCAGGCCTCATTGAATGCATTATAATGTGTTCCTTTCTCTACAATTTGTTCAAAGGACTTTGAAAAGATGACTACTAATTTTTACTAAGTTGCTGGCAGAAGTCGACAGCAACTTTTCTTTCTTAGGTGCTTGGTGTTCAATCCAATCCTTTTGCTCCTTATTTGTCCATTCAGACTTTGTGCTTCTTCGTGGCTCAGTTCTGCTGAGCTATCTTTCTGGAAATGTATTTATTTCTCTCGAGTCACCCCGCTTAGTGACACATGACATTCATAGTCTTTTTATTTTTTTATTTTTTTATTTTTTTGAGGCAGGGTCTCCCTATGCCGTTAAGGCTGGTCTTGCACTCACTTTGCAGCCCAGGCTGGTCTTGAATTCTCAGTGATCCTCCTGCCTCAGCCTCCCGAGTGCTGGGATTACAGGCTTGTGCTACCACGCCCAATTTATACTCATAATCCTTATCGCTTCTTGGCCTTTTGGCTAAGATCAAGTGTATGCATATACGCATAGTCTCACATGATCCTTTGTGCTTCTATGAAGCTAGTTGAATTATCTTCTGTATTATATGCAATTTTATTTGTTTCCTCTTTTTCCTTCATTAGTTTAGCTAATGTTTTTTGTATTTTCCACTTTCTATTTATGCCCCTTCAGGTTTTTATTATTCCCTACCTTCTTTCTTCACCTTTAGACTGCTATTCACTTTTATTTATTTAAGGTAGGGGTTATATTATTGATTTGATATATTTTTACCATAGGTATTTAGGGCTATAATTTTCCTCTGACCACTAGTTTTACTGTTTTGCTGATTCTGGCCCTTTGTGGTTTTGTTTCCTTTCACTCTAAAATATTTCTAACTTCTCCTTGAACCTAAAGTTTTCTTAGAGGCCGGTTGTTTCATTTCTATGTATCTGCAAGTTCTCCAGCTACCTGCCTGCTCTTGATTTTGAGTTTCATCCTTCATAGTCAGCGAGGGTGCCTTCTAGTAGGCATTGAGGCTTTCTCTGTGGCCTAGCAGCAGGGCTGCCCAGAGAGCCTCCTCCGTGTTCTTCGGAAGAGCATGCATTCTAGGGGTGGCAGTGGGAGTGCGCTCTGTCTTCGCCAGATCTAATTTTCTACAGTGACACTCAAATCCTCTGGTTCCTTGGTGACATTTACTCCACTATTGAAAACGGGGTATGAAAGTCTCCAGCTGTTATTGTAGAAATTCATTTCTCGTTTTACTTATGTCCATTTTTGTGTCACATATTTTGAGGTTCTGTCTTACTTTCTTGTACATGCATCATTACATTTTCCTCAATGAAAGAAACTTTTCTTTGCCTGCTGTGACAAATTCTGACTTAAGGTCTACTCTAGTCAAAATTAGCAGCAGCTGCCTACACCCACCCCCACCCCCACCCAGCCCTCTTGATTATTACTTGCAGAGATCTTAACAAACCTTCACTTCCAACACTCCCGTATCTTTACATCTAAACTAAGTTTCCCAGCAGGGCATGGTGGCACAAGCCTGTAATCCCAGCTCTTGGGAGGCTGTGAACAGGTTGATCACTGTGAATCTGATCTAGTAGTGAGACCCTGGACACCCTGTAGACCTTCCCTAAAATAAAAAAAAAAAAATTTAACTTTACAAATATGTGGAAGTTAAATAACACCCTGCTGAATGGCCAGTAGGTCACAGAAGACATTAGATAGTCTCCAAAATTATATGATAATGCCAATAGAATATGCTGGAACTTATGGGCCATAATAAAAGCAGGTCTATAAGGGAAATTTATAGTGGTGAATACCCAAATCAGGAAAACAGAGGTAGCTCTAATAAATAACCTAATGTTAAACCTGAAGTTTCTAGAAAAGGAAGAGCAAGTCAAGCCCAAAGCTTGTACAAGGAAGAAAATTATAAAGACCTGGGCATAAATTAATGCAAAGCATGAATGAATCAAAGAGTTGGTTCTTTGAAAGATTAAATAAAATGGACAAAAACATACCCAAACTTCTCAAAAAGGGAAAGAAAAGAATTAAACCCATGCAACTAGGAATGAAAGGGATGAAATCACAACAGATCCTGAGGAAATTGAGAAGCTCATTATCAATTGTGTGAGAACTTACATTCTAATTAGATATAAAATAGAATAGAAATGATTCCTAGACATATATCAATTTCTAAAGCCAAATCTAGAACATACAAAAATTCTAAATAATTCCATCAGTCAATGAAATTGAGCGTGTAATTAAAAATCTGTTAATATAAAAAGCCAGACCCTGAGGAATTTACTGTTGAACTCTACAATAAATTTAGAGAAGATTTAATGCTATTTATCAAACTATTTACTGGAACTGAAAGGGCATAAATACACCCAAGCCCATTTCTGGGAGCAAGCATTACCCTAATACCAAAAGCAGGAAAGGATGCCACCAAAAAAAGAGAGAACTATAGACCAATCTCCCTAATGAACATACATGTAAAAATCCTCAATAAGATACTGGCAAACAGAACACAGCAAACCATCGAGAAGATTAGATATCATAACCTAGCAAGGTTCATCCCAGCAATGCAGGGCTGGCTCAAAATATGTAAATCAATAAATCGAATATACCATATTAACATAGCCAATGACCAAAGCCATATGCTCATCCGAATAGGCACAGAAAAACATTTGACTAGTCCAACACCCATTCATAATAAAACCCCACAGAAAATTGAAATACACAACCTTTATCTCATCTGATTAATGCATCTATTGTACAGACAGCCAACAGCATACTAAACAGACAAAAACTGAACACTTTCACTGTAGAATCAGCAAAAAGACAAGAATGCCACCACTCCTATTCAATATAGTTGTGGAAACACCAGCCACAGCAATTAGACAAGAGAAAAAGATACCAGAAATAAGGAAAAGACAGCCTGGCAAGATGGTTCAGCGGTCTAAAGCACCTGCTTAGGAAAGCTTAGGCAACTGCAGGACCATGGTTTGATCCCTGGCACCACATGCTACTCTAGCCCCACCCCCAGGGCAGGCTGAGCCAGCCAGAAGAAGAAGGAGAAGGAGAAGAAGAAGCCAAATTACCATTATTTACAAATGTCATGATGCTCTACATCGAAGATCCCAAAAACTCCACCAAAAGAATTCCAAATTTAAGAGCCAAATTCAGTGGCATAGCCAGATGTTCAGCACTCAAAACTCACCAGCACTCTTGTGCACAAATAACAACTCACTGAGAGCAAAATTATGGAAACAACACCTGTCAAGATAGCATCACAAAAAAAAAAAATATATCTAGGGACCAATCTAATGAAAGGAAAAGACCTCTATGTTGAAAACTACGGTACTCTGAAGAAGGAGACTGACGATGTTATCGGCAAATGAGAAGATATCCTTTGTAGAACTGCTGTCAGTGTCAGCCATCTGGATGAGTCACAGCCATTGCTTGACCAGTTTGCTCTCTATGAAAGCCCAAGAGAATGTTTTCTCACTAGGTGACTTTCCTTAGGCACACTATTTACCTCCAATCTCTTTCCTCTGTCATCCCTTAATCTCCCTGACCAGAAAATTTGGGAAACCACTGGGTTATAGGATATTACAACACAAGTTGGGCTCTGTCGTGAGTCCTTGCTGATCTTGAAGGGCTAGGACGAAAATATTGGGTATCCTTATAGCCCTTTCCTTATTTTTCTAATTTTTAGCCTGTAAATTTATATTCTTAGCCCTCCAGAAAAAAAGCTTAGTGATATTATTACTCTAAAACATGGGTGCTTGAGTTTGCTATCACTGTCTCTCTAAATATCAAATATCTTAGACTGAACTTGGAACTGGTATTTTCCATAAATCATTGATATTCTAATAAATCTCTATGGAATGTGATAAAAGCAATTACACATTTTTACACAGATATTTATTTATTTTCTTGTTTCAGAACTTTGTTTGTTTGTTTGTTTTTATGGCCAGCTCAGCCTGCCCTGACAGCAGGGCTGGCACAGCATGTGGTGCCGGGGATCGAACCGTGGTCCCTGCAGCCGCCCAAGCTTTCCTAAGCAGGTGCTTTAGACCACTGAGCCATCCTGCCGGGCCCCCTACACAGATATTTAGAAATATAAGCATGTACAAAATTTTAGCCTGTCCATCCTTTGGCATTTTTCCTAGTCACTTACTCTCATTGAATACCCTTTTTTGTTTTCTTGTAAACCAACCATTTACATGAGAGAGAGTATAACAGCAACTGAAATTACATTAGAAGCAGCACACATCTAAAAGACCAGAATGACAGCATTCCAAGCACAGTTTTAATGTTACGTATTGCTATCATCAGTGTCAAAACCTTTTGAGGTTTCTTAGGACCCTTGTCTAATCATCCTGTGCATACAATTGTGTAGTTTTGCTCCTGCTATGTTTCCTCTCTTTTCTGTTTCCAGTCACTTTGCTGTTTAACCCTTAAGACCTTGATTTCCATTCAGCTGTGTTATGCCTCTCCATTTTTATTGCTTCTTTTGAATTCTTACACGAGGGAGATTATATGATATTTACAAATGTAGGTCTGGTTTATTTCACTTATGAGTATATGTTCAATATACATCCATTTACATATGAAGTCTTCTAGTTTATCGTTCTTTATAGCTGAGTAATATTCCATTGTATTAAAAAAACACCTTTTTCAACCATTCTTCATATGATGGACATTTTGGTTGTTTCCAAGATTTGGCTATTATAAACTAGGATGCCGTAAACATAGGTGCACAGATATCGCTATAGTATGATGTTTTCAGTTCTTGTGAGAAAATTCTCAGTAGGGGGATAGCTGGATTCAATGGGATTTACAGCTCTAGTTTTTTAAAGGATCCTCCACACTACTTTCCATAATGGTTGCACCAGTCTGCATTCCCACCAGCAGTGGAGAAGCGTTCCTTTTTCCCACAGCCTCTCCAACATTTGTTGTTGCTGGATTTTTTTTTTTAAGAATTTTTTATTTTATTTATTTAATTTTTTCTTTTTCAGAACCTTTGTTTGTTTATTCACTCATTTTTATGGCCGACTCAGCCCACCCCAAGGGCAGGGCTGGCACAGTATGTGGTGCCGGGGATCGAACCGCGGTCCCTGCAGCCGCCCAAGCTTTCCCAAGCAGGTGCTTTAGACCACTGAGCCATCCCGCCGGGCCCCGTTGCTGGATTTCTTTATAGCAGCCATTCTTTCTGGGGTGAAATGGTATCTGAGTGTTGTTTTGATTTGCATTTCACGAATGGCTAACGATGTGGAGTATCTCTTCATGTATTTATAGGCTTGTTGAATTTCTTTCTCTGAGAAGTGTGTTCATTTCAGATGCCCATTTATGGTTTGGGTCTTTGAATTTTGGGATCCTAATGGTTTTTAGTTCTTTATAAATTATAGATAGAAGATCTTTGCACTGTACATGGTTCCAAAGTAAATCCTGAGGGAATCTGACTGACCTTGAGAGGTACAAAAACTACATGTTTTGTTATATAGGTCTTACTTTAACTTGCCCTTGACCACCCAGTAGAAAAGCTTAAACATGACGCAGAAAACTTAAGGGTAGCTTAGTATGCTGAGCTATAAGAGGCTCAAATCAACAGCTTCCAACATTGCCAGTTTCACCAGTACCACACCGCAATTATGGAACATTTGACTAGGTATACAACTACGTTCCCTTAGATCAAAGAGAAGAAATATATTGTACTAATAACCATTAGAAAATTTATCATGTCTACATCCTGTGCCCTGTATAACTATAATGACATGCATTGTATCAATTATTGTGAATGTTCTACTAACATGTTTTGAAACTGTCACATTGTAATTTCTTATTAAAAGTAATAATAAAAAAGAAAAATAAATAAATGAAATTTTGAAAAAAAGATATCCTTTGTTCTTAGCTAGGAAGAACCAACACTGTGAAAATGGCTATACTCCCAAAGCTTTTACACAGATGTAATGAAATTCCGATCAAAATACATTCAGTATACCTCAGAGATACAAAGAAAACATTCCTAAAATTCATCAGGAGCCAGAGGAGACCCAGAATAGCAAAAACAATCATGGGCAACAGAGGAAAGGCAGGAGGCATCGCAATCCCTGATTTCAAATTATACTACAAAGTCGTTGTGATAAAATCAGCACAGTAAATGATTAAGATGAGGGAAAGGAGAAAAGATGTTTGTGTGTGTGTGTGTGTGTGTGTGTGTGTGTGTGTGTGTGTGTACACAGGACAACTAAGATGATCATGCTACTAATCTCTACCAGTTTTTTTAAAGTAGCAATTAATGCTTAAAATTTTTATTTTGCCCAATTTTATATGCTCCTATCTGTAATCTGAAAAACTTCTTTAAAGACAGTATTGTGCAATATAACAACCACTGTTGAATACCTATCTCTTATTTTTGTGTATCATTTCTAGTACCTTATCTATTTTTCTGTTCTCTTTAAAATGGAAAAACAGCTCAATACTGGCAAAAAAAAAAAAAACCTGAAGATCAGTGTAAAAGATTAGAAGATGCAGAAACAACCACAGACATTCTCAGCAACCTTATCTTTGAAAAGGATCCAAGCACCTTCATTATAGAAAGATGGCTGCTTTCATGAATGGTGCTAAGAAAGCTGGTTTCCCACGTGCCAAAGATTAAAACTGGAGCCCTATCTCTCACCATGCAGAAAACTAAAACGAAATAGGCCAAAGATCTAAATGTGAAAACAGAAACACTAAACCTGCTGGAAGACTAAACAGGTAGAACTCTCAAAGAAATCGCATAGGCAAAGGCTTCGTACACAGAAGTCCAGCTGTACAGGAGCTATCACAAAGAACCAAGGAGTGGGGTCTCATCTTATTAAAATAGTACATAGATGGGGCTGGGGAAGCTAGCTCCATGGCACAAGCCCTTGCCTGGCAAGTGCAAGATTGTGAGTTCAAAGCCGGGTCCGGAAAAAAAAAAAAAAAAAAAAAAAAAGTACACAGAATAGAAGAAATCACCAGCTGAATAGAGAAGACAGCCCACAGAGTGGGAAAAGGAATTTTGCCAACTGTGCCTCAGACCTAGAATACAGAAAGAATTCAAAAAAATATATATATATCAGGCACATCTCCAAATTTAAGCACCCAGCCCAAAATTGGGCATATGAGGTGAATGTGCACTTCTCAGCTGAAAAAATACAAATGACAAAAGAACATAGGAAAAATGTTCAAGATCACTGGTCATGTGAGAGATGCAAATAAAAATTCTGAAATTCTACCTTTCTCCAGAAAGCATGGCTGCTATTAAGAAGTCAGCCAATAACAAATTGTAGAGTGGTTCAAGGGAGAAAGTGAACCCTTTTCCTCTGTTGTTTTATTATATAGTGGAATACTATTCAGCCATAAACAAGGACAAACTTGAGGTATTTCTAGGTGCATTGATGCCCCTTGAGGCCTTACTCTTTGAAACACACTGAATAAATACTACATTGTTCGGTGTGAGAAACCAAAAGTGTGAGGAAGGACCAAAATGCATAGAGATAGTGTAGACAGGAAGTAAGTGCTCAAATGGTAAGGGTACCCAGGTAAGAGGGAAGCTGGGAGAGTGGGAGGAAGGAAGGGAAAGGAAAAAAGGGGAAAGGAAGAAAAAATAGAAACAAGCTTCTTTTTTTCAACCATTCAAAGAAAAAAACATCAGTGAGCACCACGTGGGTTTAGGCTACATCATGCAACAGAGACCTACGCTAAGTGACTTATACTGGTGTCTGGTACTTCTGTCATGACTAGTGAAGTTAGTTCTTAGTGGAGGAGGAGGAGGAGGAGGAGGAGGAGGACGAGGACGAGGAGGAGGAGGAGGAGGAGGAGGAGAAGGAGAAGAAGAAGAAGAAGAAGAAGAAGAAGAAGAAGAAGAAGAAGAAGAAGAAGAAGAAGAAGAAGAAGAAGAAGAAGAAGAAGAAGAAGAAGAAGAACCCAAGCCTTTGTAAATAAAAAAGGGGAAAACTTAATTTAAAAAAAAAAAAAAACATTCTTAGTCTTTTTTTGTATTTTCTACCTCTTGGCTAAAAGTCTCCATTTGCGCCTTGTTTTCCTAATTTCTCTTCTTTTCTGTGGTTTTCCCTTGCCGCAGTGAACCTAGGTAAGGCGGCTGACTGAACATCTTTTTTTTTTTTTCATGCATTTAGTGCAGGGTCTCCAGGGTCTCCCTACATAGATAGGACTTGTGGTGATCCTGTTTTCAGCCTCCCAAGGGCTAGAATTACAGGTGTGCCACCATGCCCAGTCTCAATCGCAGTCTCAGGGGTGGGGCCGGCATGGTACACCAGGGATCGAACCCCAGCCACTGCACTCTGCCTAAACAGGCGCTTGAATCCCCTGAGCTATCTGGCCAGCCCTTAGACATCTTTTAGTGGTAACGCAAATACCTCGGCTTCTTCAGGGACAGTTTCCATTCTCTTTTTCTGAGTGTGAGCCATTCTTTCTTGTTTCTTTGCATAGGACATCAATTTTCACTGAGTATTCGATAGTTTTTATACTATAATATGTGACTCTGGAAATCACCAGGTCAGGTCTTACTGCTCATCACAGGCCGTACCTGTTTGCTGAGAGACTTTTCGGAGCTCTTTCGGCACACACTATAGTTTTTGTGGCGTGTAGTGAATGTTGAAGTCTTGGTTGTGCTGACTTCACGGTCACGGAGTGATTCACCAGCAATTTCCTCAAATGCCTGATGCCAGCGCAGGCAGTGAAACAGTCCCCAATCTGTGCGCTGGCTGCGTGGTGGCCCTGTGACAGCTCAGCTAGAGCCGCTGCCATCCACCTGGCCCTTCTGTTTCCTTCCCTCTGGTGTACTTTCCCCGTACATGTGTCTGCGGTTGTCTATTCTCCACCTGACCACATAGAACGTAGCTTCAGGAGATGGGGGCAACTGCGCTCCTCTTGTATCTGTGTCACCAGGTCCTCAAATAGGACTTGGCAGTTCGGAGTACTTAGGCAGCGCTTCCTGAGTTCACACACTGAAGAGGTCAACAATCCACTCAAGCCTTCGTGGTTGGGGAGGGAAGAGAGACAAGAAGAGCGAGGACTGTTGTGGGAGCCTGGGCCTGTGTTCTGGAAGTGCAGAGAAGAGGATTGGAAAACAGTCTCAGAACTCATTAACCCAGAGCAACGTCAAGGCACCAAGCACGGACAGGCCCCGCCCTGCCGGAAGACATCGCTGGACAGAAGGCTTCTAAGGTTGGAGAGAATATCTGGAGAGTCCTGCTGAGCCCGCTGTAGGTCAGTCCTGCTGCTCTCCACGGGCCTCTCCCACTGCCCTGGGGAGGCCCAGGCCTCAGCTCTGTCACCTAGGCCATCAGACAGAAATGTCCCCCAGCTCCAACAGCCCCCGGAAACACTGTATTAAAACGAGACATGTGCATCCTCTTGGCACAATATGGTTAAAAGCAAGAATCTATCGGAGACATTATTTCTCCTCGGAGACTTTCAGACATCTCTCTGCTTTGGTGGTTGTCCATTGGAATTAACTTTAACGAGCAGATGTGATTTGTGCTCCGAGTGTATAATAAATAGCCTGACCTTTGTTATTACATTTTTCATCACTGGCTTCCTTGCTGTTGAGATATTAGAAAGATTCTTCTCTGTTTTGTTTACAACAGATGCTAGAAAAATACAGCCAAGAAAGGAAAAAGCAAAAAAGCAATGATCACTTATCTCCATGGCCTCCCCTCGCTTCCCTGAGTAGGTCTGAAGAATGCTGCAGGCAGTCACACAAACAGCACAGGCATGCAAAGAGGTCATCGTGTCTGACGGACACACACGATCTAGCCGTAGTTCTTAAGTATTTTAATTCCAAACTCTGGTGTACTCATAGAGAAGCTATTTCTGGACAATTATTACAGGCTCGTAATACAAAAACAAATAGCATGGCAGTATTTATTACTTGGAAGCCTACACACAGGGCACTGAAAATAGGAATGATTGCTATTTAAAAGCAACATAAATGGAGATTTTCCTACTCGGTACAGGGTTTCTTTTGTGGGTAACAAAAAAAATCTTTAAAACGTATTGTGACGATGGCTAAACACGTCAGTCAGCACACTGAAACCCATTTCCATGGTGCGACACCATTGGGTGGACTGCACGACTGGTCAATGATATCATGGTAAAGCTGTTTAAAATGGTCATGCCATGCTAGGAATCTGCACAGAGCCCGGCAGGGGCCCTAAAGAGGTCACAGCTAGCATACTACAGGGAGAGGTAACGGAGATGGGTGTATCTAAGGTACCTCAAAAGGTCAGCCTGCCCAAATCTGAGCAGCTGGTCTCTCCTCCACGTCCAGATGGCCTGTCTTAGCTGACCACCACTCGCTTGCTCCAAAGGCTCAGTGGCAGTGCAGTCGCCTTGGGCTCTGTCCTTTTACCCACAGCCCACGGCGTGTGTCCAGAGCTCCCCAACCCATAGCCAGCACTCAATTGGCTGTGACAGTTTTCCTTGGGACCCCTCATCCTCTCAAATCTACTCCCAAAGACAAGGCCAAGGTGGTTTATAGACCAGTGTCCAGATGGTGCAGCCCTCAGCATATAAGCAGGCCCCCCTGCAAAGTTGCTCGGCCAGCCCCCCTCCCCACCCACTGGCTTCCTGGGGTCTACTCGGAGCCGCACACCCCCGTGTGTCTGTGTCGCCCTCCTACTGCATGCAGCAGATGATCCCCTAACACTTACTGGAAGTTTCACCAACTCACCACTGACTCTGAAAGAAAGAGAAGCTTCCCCTGAGTAGCTTCCCAGCCCCTGGCACAGGATACCAGCACAGAAAAGCACCACCAGCTGGGACACTAGCTGACCCTCGCCACATAGGTCCACAGAGCCAGCTACCACTAGCTGCCCACGGGTGGCCGCCATCCCTCTTCCCACCTGTGGCTTGGTCTGCATCGCTCACTGACCTCAGGGTGGGCTGTGACCGTCCCTGTCTTCTTCCCGAGGACCTCTGGTCCTCAGTCGCCTCTCCACTCTGCCACTCACTTCCATAGCTATGTCCACCCTAAGTTCTATTTGAAGTCAAATGTAGTTTATGAGTGTTTTATACACAGGAAATAAACTCTAGGAATCATGCTGCGTGATTATTTCCAATGTTATATAATTAATTCGACACTCTTTGCGGACCTAAACTGATCAGAAAGCACTTAGGAACCAGGTCTCTGTTTTTCAGACTCTGGAGCCCAGCTTTCCCACAGCTTTGCAGAGAATGGTTGGAGCCTGCAGCTAACCGGTACCTCCGCTCGTCAAGCCGGAGCGCTGAGGACCTGTGCACTCTGTCCTGATTCTGGCGTGGAGGGCACACTTGCTAGCCACGGGTCCACCCACTCCTCTTTATTCTCCTGCGAACCATTCCCATTCCTGCGGGCTTCACGCATGGATCAGGTGAGGCTCAGCTTGACCACATGCTGCTAGGGTCAGAATGAGGAGCTGCACGTCTTCCAAAGAGAGGCTAGCACCTGTCACCCCCTCCGCCCAAACATCAGCGATTCCCCTTTCCTGTGACCACCACACAATGAAGAGATTAGGCGCAATGCAAAGCTTTGGACCACTGTGGCACTGCGGGCCTTGCGGGGTCCCTGGAGACCCGAGGGACGTGGCATTTGTGTTTCTCGTGAGTTCACCTATCTGCTCACAGTCACAGTTCCCCAGAGAGGTGGTGTCTCTTGGGACAGAGGCTGACTCTGCCCTCAGAAGTAGCTCCATTTTCAGCATCCTTTTCATTTGAGATTTGGTTGTTACAGGGTCTCACTACTTGGCTCAGACTCAGGGTGATCCTCTGGTTTTTGCCTCCCCAGCAGTAAGATTACAGGTGTGCACCACTACGCCCAGACTCTGGCCAGCTTAGCTGGCCCTAGGGGCGGGGCTGCTGCCACATGTGGTGCCAGGGATTGAAGCACGGTCCCTGCACTTGCCTAACCTTGCCTAAGAAGGCACCATAAATTCAATTCAAACTCCTTAGCCGGGCGTGGTGGCTCACGCCTGTAATCCCAGCACTTGGGAGGCTGAGGCAGGAGGATCGTTGTGAGTTCGAGACCAGCCTGGGCTACAAAAGTGAGCTCAAAGCCAGCCTGAGCTGCACAGTGAGA
>PVJA010034361.1:0-22607 GCA_004027025.1 Myocastor coypus | reverse complement strand
GAATGATTTCTTCAATTGGACACCAAAGTACAGGCCATGATACTCAAAAGAGACCAGGTGAACCCCAAATAGAACAAATGCGACTGCACCAAAATAGAAATATTTCAGACAGACAAAGAACAACTGAGCAAAGCCAAGCTATGAAATGGAGAAAATAATTGCAACCCATATATTTGATAAGGAGTTCATTAAAAAAGTTCAAAACTCCTTGAACTCAACACCCAATACATAACTTGATGAAAAATTTACAAAGGGTTACATAGACATTTCTCCAAAGAAGACATACCAATGGTCAAAAGACATATGAAAGGTTGACCAACATCAGCAATCTTCAGGAAAATGTAACTTAAAACCACACTAAAGTATAACAGTACGACTGCTAAATTATCTGTCATAAAAATAATGAAGATATCATATGTTGGTGACATTTTTAAAAAATTACTAACCACCTGAGATGTTGGTGGGTCTGCAAACCTTATGGGAAACAGAGAGATTCCTCAAAAGCTTAAAAATAGAACTCCCCCATGATCTCAGCATCCTCTTGTGGCTAAGAAGTTTTTTCACCTCAAAAGAAATTACCAACAGAGTGAAAAGACAACCCACAAATGTTGAAAAGATTTTAACTAGTAAGTATTCAGACAACGGTCTTCTATCTAGAATTTATAAAGAACTAAAAACCATTAAGACCCCAAAATTGAAAGACCCAACCTAGAAGTGGCATCTGAGATGAACACACACTTCTCAGAGAAAGAAATTCAACAAGCCTACAAATACATGAAGAAATGTTCCACATTGCTAGCTATTTATGCAATGCAAATGAAAACAACACTTACATACCATCTCACCCCAGAAAGAATGGCTATCATAAAGAAATCAACCAATAACAAATGTTGGTGTAGTTGCAGGGGAATGGAAACACTTCTCCACTGCTGGTGAGAATGCAGACTGGTACAACCATTATGGAAACAGTGTGGAGACCCCTTAAAATACTAGAGCTGGAAATCCCATTCAATCCACATATTCCCCTACTGGGAATTTCCCCAGAACTGAAAACCTCATACCATGGCTATAACGGTGCAGCTATGTTTATAGGAGCCAAATTTGTAGTAGCCAAATGTTGGAAACAACCAAAATGCCCATTATTTGAAGAGTCATTGAAAATGATGTGGTATTTTTACACAATGGAATATTACTCTGCTAGGCCACCAGTGCAGCAACGAACTAGCGGAGGAAGGTGGCCCGCCCAGCTCATTGCAGACAATGTGACATCGATGTCCACAAGCCACGGCTGCTGCAGTGGGGCCTTGAGCGTGGCAGGTTGTCCTCAGCTTTAGCCTCCCTCCAGTTCCCTGGAAGCAGGCTGGTGGCCAGCGTGGGAGTGGTAGCAGCCTAGGCAGAGGCTCTGCCATGTCTTTCTTTCCCTCAGCCTGATTCAGAGCTGGCCTGGCAGTCTGGGTGGCTGGAAGGGTTTCACTGCCCAAGAATGGGAATTCTGTTCACCAGGATATGGAGACTGTTCAATCACCAAGAACACAAAGTTATCATTGTTGGGTTGGATAATGTAGTGAAAACTACCATCCTTTACCAGTTTTCTATGAATGAAGTTGTGCATACATCCCCTACGATAGGAAGTAATGTAGATAATTACATTACTGATAATACCTGTTTCCTGATGTGGGATATTGGCCAAGAATCTCTTTGCTCATCCTGGAACACTTACTATACTAATACAGAGTTTGTAATAGTTCTGGTGCACAGTGCCAGACAGAGAGAGGATTTCTGTAACTAGAGAAGAACTCTACAAAATGCTGGCTCATGATGATCTAAGAAAAGCAGGACTGCTGATTTTTGCCAATAAACAGATGTTAAAGAATGCATGACTGCAGCAGAAATCTCCCAGTTTTTAAAGCTCACTTCTATTAAAGATCACCAGTGGCATATCCAGCCATGCTGTGCTCTTACTGGTGAAGGATTGTGCCAAGGTCTTGAGTGGATGATGTAACAGCTTAAGATTAGATGATCTCTTGGCCCTGCAGGATGGCTCAGTGGTCTAAAGCGCCTGCTAAGGAAAGCTTAGGCGGCTGCAGGGACCATGGTTTGATCCCCGGCACCACATGCTGCGCCAGCCCTGCCCTCAGGGCAGGCTGAGCCGGCCATAAAAATAAAAAAATAAAAATAAACAAACAAAAGTTCTCAAACAAGAAAAATAAATAAATAAATAAATAAATAAAAAGATTAGATGATCTCTGCTGACCTCTTCTCACAGACTTGTATAAACAAAGTGCTGGACTTTACCTGAAAGCTGCAAAAATCAGTGCTGTAGATATATTTATAATAAACTGACGTAAGTTTTTCTTAAAGACAATAATTAATACCACTTATTTGGAAAGAGGATGAAGTTCAATCTTCCAAATTGCTTTCTCATTAGTTCCTTCTAAAGTATATATTAAAGCTGTGATTGAGGGACCCGGTAGGACGGCTCAGTGGTCTAGGGCGCAGGCAGGCAGCTGCAGGGACCACTGTTCGATCCCCGGCACCACATGCTGCGCCAGCCCTGCCCTCAGGCTGTACTGAGCCGGCCATAAAAATGAGTGAATAAACAAATAAAGGTTCTGAAATAAGAAAAAAATAAATAAAAATAAATAATTCTTTTAAAAATAAATAAATAAAATAAAATCCAGCTCTAGACATTAGGATTTTAATGTTTCAATTACAACGAAATAACAGATGTTTGAGTAGGTATGTTTTAATGTGGACAATAAAAAATGTACTTATGTACTGAAATATCACAATACCCCATAAGTATGTACAATTTTTATTTCTATGTTTCAGTTAAATTTTTAAAATTAAAAAATAAAACATACCTTGAAGAATGAAAAAAATTCCAAAAAAATTATCTCAAATAGCATGTGGTGGAATTATGGATATAACACATTAACATTCTTTTGTATATACCTTTCAAATTTTTTACAGTGATGTTGAGTGACTTCTATAAAAAAAGACAATAATATTACCAATTTTTTTAAAAGTCCATAAACCACAGGTCCATTAGAAACAAAGAATATGGGGCCCAGCGGGATGGCTCAGTGGTGTAAAGCGCCTGCTTGGGAAAGCTTGGGCGGCTTCAGGGACCGCAGTTCGATCCCCGGCACCACATGCTGCGCCAGCCCTGCCCTCGGGGTGGGCTGAGCCGGCCATAACAATGAGTGAATAAACAAACAAAGGTTCTGAAAAAGAAAAAAAATAAATTAAATTAAATTAAAAAGAAACAAAGAATAACAGGAACCTCAACAGAAACAGAACTACAAGTTGGCAGACTACCTAGTCAGCACCTTGGGAAAACTACCAATTTGAAAAACAAGGGCTTTGTCCATAGATGATGAGTTTCTTCAACGGACCCTCAGAAGCCAACATCTCAATTCATAAGTCGAGCTGAGTGAAAACGCTATAGGAACAAGAAAATAAAAACGGGGAAAAACCTCAATAGGAAACAAACAAAAAAGCTTTGAATATTTTTTTCAAGCATCAAGTAGTAATTGTGGCGAATATCAGCTGGCTCCTCAATAGTGAAACTGTGCCATCTACTTGCTAGAGAAATTGACCAATCTCGGAATTAAACCTTTTTTTTTCTTTGCTGTTTTCCTAACTTGAGCATCAAGCTCTGGAATAAGGAAACTAATCCTAATATAAATAAATAAATAAATAAGAGATAGAACTGGTACCAACTGGCTGATTTGGATAAGGTAAATCCTAGTGACAAAGAAGTCTCTCTTAGTACTGGCTTCAGAATCATAGCAACAGCTACAGAGAGGTAGTTGGAGATACCTGAAACAGATACACTGGGAATACAGAGATGGCCTAGGGTTGGTCACTTTAGTGCCTAAACACAGCAACCCAGTGAGGTTAGCCAGCCTCCTTTTGAATGACTGATATAAAGATTTCTTTCCCCTGCCTTTTGTTTTCTGAGATCAATAAAGTCAATAACCTGACAGGCAATATTTGACTCTAATACTCTGGATGTTTTCCTGCCATGCGCCAAAGCCTTTGAACATGCTTCTCACATGGCACATTCCCTGTCTTCCCCCAAAATTCATGCCTATCTTCCTTCCTAGAGACTTTAGCACTCAGAAAGTTGACTAGGCTACCACTGAAGCTCGCCTATCCTTAGAGTTGCTCTCATCACCTTGTAAATCTTCCTGCCAGATATTATGCAGTGAGCATGAAAGAAGACCAGCTGTATAAGGTTTCCATTTTTTGCACCCTCCTCTTTTCATCACCTTCTGATCTTTCAGGTCACTATAAATAAAAGCTTCAAACCCATGGAGACCTCTAGACCATTGGTCTCCCAACATTTTTCACCATCCATCAGCCCTGTCATTACCCAGTGTCTTACTTTTTACTCATTGCTGAGACAAATACCTGACACCCAAAACGAAGGAAGGAAACATTTATTTAGCTCACAGTTATTGGAGGTTTCAGTCCATATTCGGCTGGCCCAAAGATGAGTGGAACAGAGCAGAGAGCATCCAGTTCATGGCGCCAGAACAGCAACAAAATGGTGACAGAAGCAGCCAAGCAATCAGGGCAGCAAAGAGCAACAGCTCTAGTCTGTCTCTCTGTCTCTTTTTAAATTACATCAGGCTCTCTGCCTTAGCCTATCCACCTTAGGCTACACCCATAATCCCAGAAATACTTAAAACACATAATTCCAGGGATTATGAATCAAGTTTCAATCTATAGAAGTCCCTGCCCCATGACCGCATGAGGCTTTGCGGGGACAACTAGACATAAACCATAACACCTAGATTCCAAGAGATATGAACTCTAAACAAAAACACATCATCTGCTTCCATTCCCTCCATCCTAATCTCCTGATAGCACATCAATAATGGACAAGTTTTTCACTCTCTGAAACCACAACTTACTGTATATTTAAAATATTCTTCCAAAAGAACCAAGACTGACTCTTCTCATGATATTCATTAATAAATCCTTAAGAAAACAAAAGCAATCAGACATGAATTCTCACTAATTCCCAACAATACTGGGTATCCACTTGTGACCACCATTGCCCACTCAGGGTCTAAAAAATAGTGACAGACACCTACTTAAAGCAAATCTCTTCACACAGATCCTTCCAAATTGTGAATGAGTAAGCCTCTTCAGTTGTAATTCATGTCTCTCGAAACATCATGTTTTCCATTTACTATACAATTACATCACTTGAAAACAAGCTTTCTCATACTTTATACAAATTGAAGTATGGGACATAGACTAATGACTGTAATAGAAAATAAGACAGTTGATTGTGACTAATGTAGGAAGGCATATGATCTGGGAACACAGACTCAAATTTCATTTTTAAAGTTGTATAAGGAAAAGGAAGTTGTCTACCCAAGACAACTATGAGGACCTGATAACTGTAACATCCCACACAATATCACAGGAGATTTGCTGAGGTGGGGCAGAACTCCATCATGAGAGGTTTCCTGAGCTGTAGCTCACACCTCACCCCAACTTCAAGGAAACCACACTGAAACTCAAACAGTAGGAGAGATTGAGAGCCTACCCTGCCTGACCACTACATTGGTAGCCAGGCTGACTCTATGCTGCCTCATTACCATCATTGCTGAGCTGCATCAGAGCTACAAGATGTGAAAACAAAGTAACAAAAGGCAATCTCAGACCTCCAGTGCACTCAGAACAAGTCCAGGAGACAAAGATGTACAAAATGTGGAAGCAACGCATTTCAAATTTATAAAATGAGACCAACTGAACTAAAGAAACAACTCTATCAGGCTATAGAAGAAACGAGACCACAAATAATCTCAGGTAAAATGAAAACAATCATGAAAGAATTGCTAGGCACATCTACAGAAGATATAGATAGAAAAATAAAAGAATAGAAAAATAATATAAACATTCAACAAACAGAAAAGAATTAGAATGCATGAAAAAGAACCAAACAGAAATTCAGCAACTTAAGAAATCTATTGAAAGCTGGCAAAACTGCTTGAACAAAACAAAAGATAGCTTCTTAGACCTCAAAGACAGCAGCACAGCTAATAAACGTGAAAGAAAACATCTCTTAATACTAACGAGTAGCCAGGGGAAAACAATTCATCAGCTAAAACACAACACAAAGAAAAATAATATAAGAAAAGTATATGTCAATGAAACAGCAAGAGACAGCACAAATAACATAAAACAAATATTTGCAGTAGTGGCAAAACTTTCCCTAGCATGAGGAAAAACATCACATACACATAACTGGGGCATATACAATTCCAAGCAGCCATGATCTAAATAACCCTATGCCTACACACACAATAATCAAGATGATAGAAAAACAAGAGAACATAATATTAAAAACTTAGAAGAAATAGATCAGCTATAATGAAAAGTGCATCAGAATCAGAGCAAATTTCTCAAAAAAAAAAAAAAAACATCAAATCAAGAAAAGCTTAGAGTTAACTGTTGCATGTTCTGAAAGAAAATAACTTCTGACCTAGACTGATGTAACCTGCAAAACTATCTATTAAGTTCAATTACAAGATATGATTTTTCCATGACAAGGAACAACTGAAGAAATTGACAATAACCAACCCAATCCTATAAATACTGACAGATATCCTAGAAAAAGACAGAAGTGACCACAGCTTGAAGAACAACAACAAATAGGAACCACCAAACAGAGCAAGTGATCAAAAAGATAGGGAAAACATGGAAACTGTAGCAGGAAAATAATATTGCAAAGATAAACTAATACATATGTCATGGCCATCAGTGAAAATGGCTTCAATCCACCAATCAAAAGAAACACACTGGCCTCTAGCCAAAATACAGGCTCAGTGTGTTGGACCAACAACCGGCCAGCCTGAACCTCCCTCTAGCAGAGAGGCCTGGTGTGGAGCCATGCAGGGATACTCACAACAGAGAGGTGAGGGGCAAGACCAACCAGCTAATCCAGGATCAGAACATCTGTCCAGGGGGCACAGCTGGTTCAGTTCCATGGGCTGCAGTAGATAGAAGAGGAACACAGCAGCAAGACTCAAGCCAGGAAAGCTGGATGAGTTTGAACTTGGTGGATTCTCACCCAGTAGCTGAGATATAGTACTAAACTCGGAACTATCAGAACTATAAGAGCATTCTCTCTGCTCTTTCTCTCTTACTGAAGACAGGGGGCAAAAGGTAACCAGGGACAACTAGTCTGACTGGAAGACTCCAGGAACATGAAGAGGAGGTAACAAAACACAGGCTACCCAACATCAGGCCTGCCACAGGGGAAGCCTACCCAGCACGAGGTCCACCATGTGAGTCAGACCCCTGGCCCAATGCAAGCGGAGACTACCCAGCAGCCAGTCCAGCAAAGTGTGTGAGACCTCCCTCCCCTAGCCTACAAGCAGCTCAGCCAACACAGCAAACCAGACTGAACGACTAACCCGTGGGCACAAAGTCCTGCACCAAAGCTGACTGCTATATACAATGATAGAGACAAGGAGCAAAATGCAATCCCAGATCAGAGCCCACCTGTAATAGACACCGGAGACGCTACTATACAAGAAAATGGGAATCATGCCGCTGAGATCTCTGAATCCATAGCTTCAGAGGTAAGACAGACAAGTACAGAAAGATATAGAGCAACTCAGATCAGAGATAACATGTGAAGAAAAAAAATGCATGAATTAATAGACTCTGAAGTAGAAAACCACTGAAGAAATGTATAGAGGAAACCAGAGCAGAAATAACCTCTGAAATTAAAAAAGACATTTTTTGTTTGTTTGTTTGTTTGTTTTTCTTCTTTAAAATTCATGAGTTTTGTCTTTTTTAATATTTTTAATAAGAAATAACAAGGGGCTGGGGAGATAGCTCCGAGGCACAAGTGCCTGCTGGGCAAGTGCAAGGTCGTGAGTTCGAACCCTGGTCCCACAAAAAAAAAATAATAAAAAATAAAAATAAATAAAATAAATCAGACCCACATGTGCAAGCATTGTATTGTCTTCTTAGTGTGAGAACCTGAAAGAGAAAAATGAAATCTAAAGGTACAATGGATACTGGTAAAAGAGAATTCAAAAGAAAGTTACTGAATTGAGGAGACCAACAGGCAAGAGAGTGGGGAAAAGATTTATTTATGTAAATAAGCAGGATGGTTTGGATAAATGTACAGACCAGCATTTCTGCTGGTCTGTGGAAAGAAGCAGTTAGTGCTTTAATTTGTTCTGTCTCCGTTTTACAATTGATTCTCCTTTTTTTCTTAATTTCTTACACATTTTTTCTTTTTTATTTCTTCTTCCAATTTTACATGCAAATATCTGGCAACATGAATAACTGGGTGGAAAACAACATTATGTATCACAACAAATACTGTGAAATTTGTATCACTCTGTCAAGTGAAAATCTGTATCACTTGCAATTTTTTTGTTTTAATTGTAGCTTATACTCTATTTAAAAAATAAAAAAATGAAATAGTACTGTCAAAAAAAAAAAAGAAGAGAGAATGGGAAAAAGTAAATACTCTCATGCAGCAGCTAAGCTGACTAGAAAAGGAAGAGAACATGAAATCAAAAGCGTAACGATGGTAGAAAATTATTCAGGTTAGAGCAGAAATTAATTCAATCGAAACAATGAAAACAATACAAAGAATTAAAGAATCAAAAAGCTGTTTTTTGAAAGATTAAATAAAATTGATAAGCTCCTAGCTAACCTCATCAAAAAGAGGAAAGAAAGAACTCAAATTCAAGCAATAAGAAATGAAAAGGGGCGGGGCGTGGTGGCACACGCCTGTAATCCCAGCACTCGGGAGGCTGAGGCAGGAGGATTGGTGCGAGTTCGAGACCAGCCTGGGCTACAAAAGTGAGCTCAGGACCAGCCTCAACTGCACAGTGAGACCCTGTCTCAAAAAGACAAAAAAAAAAAAATGAAAAGGGGAAAATTACTACAGACCCAGCATAAATTCACAGGATCATAAATAGATACGTTGAGAATCTTTGCACAAAACTGAAGACACAGATGAAATGGACAGATTCCTAGAAGGATACAAATTACCCAAACTGAATCAAGAAGATATAAGAACTCTCAATAACCCAATGACAGTCAATGAAATACAAAATGTAATAAAAATCTACTGACAAAGAAAAGTCCAGGACCTGATGGAATCACTACTGAATTCTACAAGAAATTTACAGAAGACATAATCCCAATACTGTTGCAGGGAGCCAAGTCATATACAAATATTATAGGCAGTCAGGTAGGACTAGGCCTTCAAAGGAGATAATACAGAAGGCAAGATATCCAGCAACTATGGGAGGAATAGTTGCTCCCACTGTGGGCCAGACCTAAAGACCAAAGATCAAACAAATGTTCACCTCCTTAAAGACTGACATCTGAGATTGACTATCACCCTGAGGGATCCAGAAGATCATTAATGCGACTACTACCGGACGGCTACCTGATAAAGTTCTATTCTGCACTGACTCCTGCTTGCTACATGACTCGCTTTCCCATTTGGTCATTGACTTAAGTTTAACTGAGCAATCGTGCTTATACCCTCATTGGTTGTCCATAGTGTTGTCTCACCTGATGCCCATCTAAGCAAGTTTCTATGGTTTTGACTTCAGACCCACTTCACTGGATGGTTTTCCTCTATAAAAGCCCCTGGAAGAGACAGCTTCCGGTGGACACCCTCTTGGGACCCCCACCTCCTTTCCCTCTCTCAGACAGGAGCTTTCTTTCTTTCCCTCAATAAATATGTTCTCCTCATTACCTCTGTTTGTTCCTGAAATACATTCTTCAGTTTTAGAGAACAAGAACCCATCCCAGGTACTTTTCAAGTTGGAGATCAGTTTTTCCTACATAATTTGGAGGTTCCCTATTGGAGGTCACCCACCCCAGATGAGATTTTCTTCCTTCACCAATACTACTCACACTTCAACAAAATTGAAAAGGAAGCAATCCACCAAAAATCATTCCTAGAGGCAAGTATTACACTGATACCAAAACCAGACAGAGATGCAACTAAAAAAAGAGAACTACAGGCCAATTTCTCTAATGAACATAATGTAAAAATCCTCAATAAAATCCTCGCCACTAGAATACAGCAAGTCATCAAGAAGATTATACACCATGACAAGGTATGATTCATCTCTGAAAAGATGGTTCAACATACACAAATCTATAAATGTCATACATTTTATCAATAGAGCCAAAGTCAAAAATCACATAATCATCTCAAGTGATGTAGAAAAGGCTTTTTTTCTTATTTATTTATTTATTTATTTATTTATTTATTTACATACAGTACAAAATTTCAAAACCAGAAAAAATTAACAATGGTTATATTACATATTTTCATCATTGGATCAATTTAGATTAATAGATATTGGTGTATAAGATTGATCAAAAAATTAAACATTAAAACTTTCAATAAACATTGATTTTTTTCTCTTTTAACAGTTGACACACTGCACATTGTCTTCACAATAGTTATACAGAGCACAGTGTGTGGGCATGACCCACCTTCCTATTGATGTTGCTAAGGAAAGAAAAAAAAGACAGTTCTTCACTTTGAATTAAGAGGAAGCAGATGCATACACAGTCCAATGTTCCACAATTGCAGTGGGCCACCAGTGAAACTGGCAACATTGGAGGCTATTAATCCAAGCCTCCTACAGCTCATCTCACCAATCTAGCTCTACGTTTCATGCCTTGTATTTAAGGTTTTTTTGCTGGGTGATCAAGGGCAAGTCAGAGCAAGACCTGTATAACCAAACATTCATCTTTTGTATCTTCCAAGGTCAAATCTCCTCAGGATTAACTTTGGAACGATATATAGTGCTTTGTAGAACTGCTGTCAGTGTCAGCCTTTGGGATGAGTCACAGCCATTGCTTGGCCAGTTTGCTTTCTGTGAAAGCCTGAGAGAATGTTTTTCTCTGGGTGATTCTCCTTAGACACACTATACTTCATTTATCCCTTTCCTCTGAGATCCCATAATCTCCTTGACCAGAAAATTTGAGACACCTCTGAGTTATAGGATATTACAGCACAGGTCCTCTTATGTCCTGAGTCCTTGCTGACCTTGAAGGGCTAGGGTCAAAATATTGGCTATCCTCATAGCCCTTCTTTTTCTCTAATTTTTGGTCTGTTAACTTACATTCTCAACCCTCCAGAGAAAAGGCTGTTGACAAAGTCCAACACTCATTCATGCTCAAAGTCCTATACAAAATTTGAATAGATGGCCTCTTCCTCAATCGGGAAAAAAGCCATCTATGACAATCCAATAGCCAACGTAATTCTGAATGAGAAAGAAACATAAATCTTTTACTCTCAGATCTGGTAAAAGACAAGGATGTCCTCTATCACAACTCCTATTCACTATAGATCTGCAATCATTAGCTATAGCAATTAGACAAGAGAGATAAATAAAAGGAACAAAAATAGTTAAAGTAGTTAAACTATCATTATTTGCAGATGATATGGTACTCTACTTAGAAGAGCCAAAAAACTCCACCAAGTTCCTAGAATTAGTAAATAAATTCAGTAGGATAGCAGGTTATAGAGTAAATACCCACAAGTCAAGAGCAGTTCTCTACACAGATAACAAACACTCTGAGAGGGAAATTAGAGAGACAATACCTTTCATAGTAGCACTGCAAAAAATGAAATACTTAGGAATTAATCTAACTCAAGAAGTAAAAGATCTATTCAATGAACACTACAGTAGTCTGAAAAAAGAGACTGAAGAGAATTTCAGAAAATGGAAAGATATTCCTTGCGCCTGGATAGTGTCTTACTCTTCTCTTGTTGCTGGGACAAACACTTGACAATCCAAATGAGGGAAAAAAAGGTTTATTTAACTTACAGTTACTGGAGGTTTCAGTCCCTATTCAGCTGGCTCCAAAGCAGACTGGCACACAGCAAAGGGCGACCTTCCACGGAAGCTGGCTGAGAGTAGGAGAGCTGAGAGAGCATTAGCATGACCTCAAGCAGCTAACTTCTCTTTCTACTTTACATTGAAATGCAGATCACCTGCCCCAGGGGAGAGGCAACACCCATTTCCACAATAATCAATTATGAATTCCAGAAGCAGCCTCATGACAGCATGAGGCTTTGGGGGCACACGTAGACGCAAACCATAACAGATAGGAAGAACCAACATTGTGAAAATGGTAACACTCCAAAAACTGTTACACAAATTGCTATGGTTTGTGTCTAGCTGTCCCCCCAAAGCCTCATGTAGTCATGGAGCGGGGACCTCTAGAATTTGAGATTAACTCATGATCCACTGGGATTATGGGTGATCCAATGATGAGATTACAGCTCTGAGTACTGCTGGGATTATGAGTGTGGCCTAAGGCAGACAGCCTGAGGCAGAAAGCCTGAATGTTACATAAGAGAAACAGAGAAACAGACTCTCCATCTGTTGCTCTCTGTTGCTGTTGTTGGCCAGTTGCTGTTGTTGGCCTATTGCTATTTTTGCGGTTCCACTTCCATGAACTGGATGTTCTCTGCCCTGTCCCAGTCAGCCTTGGAGCAAGCCACGTATGGACTGAAACCTCCAGTAACTGTGAGCTGAATAAACCTTTTCTTCCTTCATTTTGGAGGTCAGGCATTTGTCCCAGCAATGACAGAAGAGTAACTGAGACACAGATTTAATGAAATCCCTATCAAAATACAAACATGCCTGACAGATCTAGAGAAATCATACCTAAAATTTATTTGGAACCAGAAAAGACCTAGAATAGCAAAGCAATACTGGGAAACAAAAGCAAGGCAAGAAGCATTACAATCCTTGTCTTGAAATTATACTACAAAGCTATTGCAATAAAAACAGCATAGTATTTACAAAAAAATAGACTTGAAAATCAATGGAATAGATTAGAACATGCAGATACAACTACAAACACGCTCGGCCAACATATCCTTGACAAAGGGGCCAGGCATGTTCACTGGAAGGAAGACATACTCTTTAACAAATGGTGTGTGAAAAACTGGATTTGTACATGCCAAAAAATAAACTAGACCAGGGTCTATCACCATGCACTAAACTAAAGTCAGAATGGATTAAATATCTAAACATTAAAATGGAAACACTAAACCTCTTGGAAAAGAAAGTAGGTGGAAAACATAAAGATATAGAAGTAGGCAAGTATTTCATGAACAGTAATCAAACTGGATTGGAAATGCTTGAGAATTAACAACTGGGACCTCCTCTTATTGAGAAGTTCCTTTACATCAAAAAAAAAAAATTACCAGCAGAGTGAAAACACTCCCCACAAATTTGCAAAAGCTCTTAACCAATAATCACTGAGGCAAAGGTCTTCTATCTGGAATATATGAAGAAATAAAAAACATTAGGGCCCCCCCCCCAAATTTTTTTTGTCTTTTTGAGACAGGGTCTTGCTGTGCAGTTCAGGCTGGCCGTGAACTCACTTTTATCGCCCAGGCTGGTCTCAAACTCACACTGATCCTCCTAACTCAGCCTCCCAAGTTCTTGGATTATAGGCATGTGCCACCACACCTGGCAAAGGCCCCAAAATTTAAAGACTCAATCCAAAAATGGGCATATAAGATGAATACACATTTCTCAAAGGAAGAAATACAAGAGACAAATAAATACATGGAAAAAATGCTCTACATAACTAGCCATTTGAGAAATGCAAATTAAAACAACATTCAGATATGATCTCACACCAAAAAAGAATGGTTATCATAAAAAAAATCAACCAACAAATGTTAAAGAGGCTACAGGGGCAAAAGGAAACCTTCTCCACTGCTGTTGGAAATGTGCACTAGTGCAACCATTATGGAAATCAATGTGAAGACTCCTCAAAAAAGTAGAACTGGAAATCCCATTCAATCCAGGTATCCTGCTACAGGAAATTTTCCCAAAAGAACTGAAAACATCCTATCATAGTGATATATGTGAGCTCATAGCAGCACAATTTGTGAAGGATTTTTTTTTTTTTTACTGGCTCAAGCTGCCTTAAGGGTGGGTTGGGTAAGATGTGGAGCTGGGGATCGAATTCTGGTCCCCTGCGCCTGATGGCATTTGTCAGAGCAGGCACTTAAACAACTACACTAATCCACAAGCCCCCCATAGCAGCACAATTTGTAATAACCAAATCTTGGAAACAACCAAAATGCCCATCATGTAGCATTTTTATATAATGGAGAATTACTTAAGTATAATGAAAAACATACGCGAAGGCTTTATAGGTAAGTGGGTACAACTGAAATAAACCAGACCCATGTGTGTAAATATCATATTGTCTCCCTAGCGTAAGAACTCCCAAGAAGAAAGGAAAACTGAAAGGTATAACGGGCACAGTCAAATGAAAAGAAACAGAACTTAAATATTAAACAACAAAGAAAGAAAAAGGAGCCAGGCGTGGTGGCTCACGCCTGTAATCCCAGCACTTGGGAGGCTGAGGCAGGAGGATTGGTGCGAGTTCGAGACCAGCCTGGGCTACAAAAGTGAGCTCAGGACCAGCCTCAACTGCATAGCGAGACCCTGTCTCAAAAAAAAGACAAAAAAAAAAAAAAAAAGAAAGAAAGAAAAAGGAGAAAACTTAGGAAATTAGGTAGGGGCAAAACCATACATGTATATATATAGGGCAACTGTCCATGAGATTTTTGAAAATAGCACCATGACTAACTCTCTATGTTGATATCTGTGAACTGAGCAACTATATTTAGGACAGAAATGTGCAATATTGAAACCATGCTTGAAATACTAGTCATCTCGCTGTTCTGAATGTGTACTGTTTCTAGTCTCTTATCAATTATTACTATACATTCTTTAAAGTAAATTTTTATGAAAGAATAAAAGAAAATAAGAGACAAGAACAGAAATTTAAGATTTCTTGAAATCATATGGTAATATTCAACCATATGTACCAACTTGTATAACCATATCTGTTCATCTGAGCAACAGATTTGATGATAAAAATAGATATATAGATATATAGATATATAGATATATAGATATATAGATATAGATATAGATATAGATATTCCTCAACACAAAGACACAGAGCTTGTGTTAGTGCCTGATCCACTTAGAACTCAGGACAACTCTGAAATGCCTGCTGGATGCCACTGAATCAAGCCCACATCCACCAATTCCACAGAAGCTTTGTTGAGCACCAGTCAGTAGCATCCACAAGTAGTGAGAACTTTGGTTACTATTACCCCACTCCCATGATTGCAGGAACCATACTGACCCACCCACAGTTCTCCCACCATTGCCAATCCAAGTGATAATTGGGAGCTTCAAAATTTCCAAAACACATGAGCAACAGGCAATGTCAATCCTCCAGCCCACCCAGAACAAATCCTGTAGACAAGGAAATAACAAGAATGTGAAAATCAAAAAACCTAAAATTTCTGAAATGATAAAAACTGAATTAAAGAAAATACGTCCATCAGGCTATAGAACAAATGCAAGAAATAATCACTCAGCTCAAAAAAGAAATGCTTGACAAACATCATGAGAGACATGTTCAACATAGCTTAAAAAAAGGCATAAGTAAAAAATTGGAGAGAATAGAACAACAATAGAAACACTGAATTAACGATAGAGGGATTAATTACAATGCATGAAACAGACTCAAACCACTATCCAGGAAATTAAGAATTCACTGAAAATCAGCAAAACTGCTTCAACTAAACTGAAAATAGCTTATAGACCTTGAAGACAGTGTGCTGCTAATGAATGTGAAAGGAAAGATCTCTCACAACTAATAAGGAATCAGGAAATAATTCAACAGCTAAAAGACAACACAAAGAAAAATAATATAACAATAATAGGTATCAATAGAACAGCAGGAGTCTGCAAAAATGACATAAAAAGACTATTTGTACAACTACTTACAGAAAATGTTCTAAAAATGAGAAAATAATTTGACATACAGTTAAGTGAGTCATATAAACTCCAAATAGCCACACACACATAATAATCAAGATCCCAGAGCCTCTTTCTCTTGGAGCAGGAGGTGACAGCAGCTTCTTTTGCAACTATGGCCAAGATTAAGGCTCCAGATCTTCACAGCAAGAAGAAAAAAGAGTTGTTGAAACAGCTGAAGGACCTCAAGGTGGAGCTGTCAGAGCTGCGCATCGCCAAAGTGACAGGCAGCACATCCAAGCTCTCCAACACCCGAGTTGTCTGTAAATCCATCGCATGTGTTCTGACCATCATCAAACAGACCCAGAAAGAAAACCTCAGGAAAGACCATAAGGACAATAAGTACAAGCCCCTGGACCCACAGCCCAAGAAGACACGAGCCATGCACCATCAGCTCAATAAGCACAAGAAGCTAAAGACCAAGAAGCAGCAGCGGAAGGAGCAGCTGTACACTTTGCGCAAGTTTATCATCAAAGCTTGGGCTGCTTGACAATAAAAATCAAACTCTGGCCTTGGTAATTTAAAAAAAAAATCCCAAGCCGGGCGTGGTGGCACATGCCTGTAATCCCAGCACTTGGGAGGCTGAGGCAGGAGGATCAGTGCAAGTTCGAGACCAGCCTGGGCTACAAAGGTGAGCTCAAGGCCAGCCTGAACTGCATACGGAGACCCTGTCTCAAAAAGAGAAAAATAAAAAAAAATTTAAAAAAACAAAAATGAAATAAAATAAAGATCCCAGATATTCAGCAAAAGAACAGAATAATAAAAACTGTTAGATATTATGCATTCCTCCCATAATTCCTAATGACTTAGTACTGTTCCTGCAACAGGGTCATTAAATAAATTGGCCACAAAAAGAGAAATTAAATATACAATATACATATTTACAACACTCAAAGGAAACTCCAAATGGATGACTTTTCATCACGCTTACATGCAGTACCCTAATATAAAATGGAACATAAAACTGCAGTAAAACTACCATAGAGTACGACTAGCAAAAGTTACCCTGCATAAACAAGGTGTACGAATACATTAAGGTTCAATAAACAATTGTATAGAACTGTAGCAAAAAAAAAAAAGTCCACCAGAGTTATAATTTTGAAGAGTAAGTCCTAAGTCCAAACACTGTGCCTCAGTGCTAATCCAAGCACACATTAAACAAGAGGAATATCAACACTAAGGTAACTCCTACAGCGATCTTCTTCTGTCTTGGCAACCTAACTCCTTCAGTTTGTTTCCTAATCTGCAGCTGGAATGCTGGGTGCTTTTATCTCTGGACCTTGGGAAATACAGGCTGGACATGTGACGAATGTAACAGCTCCTAAGTAACTAGGCCACAGGAAGAGCTACTCATGTTGTGCCGTGTTGGAGGGACACACAAGTGTGTAGAGCAACATACCACAGCCCTAAAAGAGTCTATCGACAAACCATGATTGGGTTGGGGTAGTGGATGTGACCAGACTGGTGCGATTTCCATCTTTTCTCTGTATTGTTGACCTTCCTAGGGAATGCACTTCCTTTCATGCTCAGGTGTGCTGGGCTAAGAACATGGGTGACAGTAAATCAAGTCCATCTTTATGGTTGACTCTGTAGCAGACACAACCAGGTGTGGCTTTGACCTCTTCACTGGACATGGGAGGAACTGATGGGGTTCTCTCCAGGACTTTATGGCACCCACTGAGCACCACTAAGGAGTTACAGGAAAGTACAGAAGAGGCACTCAGCAGGCCCTCCTCAGTGAGAGGCCAGCCAAAACTCCATAAGGACTAATGCATCCACTCCCTTGCAAAACTACATCTCAGACAGATTTTCCCTGGTTACAGAAAGCTCATATTGTGATGTAAACAGAATGAAAATGTATCTCACCACAACTAGGATTGTGTATTTCATTTACTTGGGAACATTCTTTCCACATTTCTGTTATTGCTGCTTCACTGGGAGGTTGGTCCTGGACAGGATCCTGTCATGGCACAGAAACTGTATCCAGCCAGGCATAGGGGCACACAGCTGCAGTTGCAGGATGTGGAAGGCTGAAGCAAGGATTGCCTACCTACAGTTCACAGCTGGCCTAAACTACATAGAAAGAACCTGTTTTGACCCCGTCCTGCAAAAAAAAAAATTGTTTTCACAAATACAAGCACCAATTTCTTTTTTTTTTTACAAGCACCAATTTCAAATGCAACAATAGGACAATATAAATTAGAGCAAAATCTCTGGTACATGTACTATACTTTCACTTAAAAGCTTTGGCACATATTCTTTCACTATATTTGTGGAGACATCCTTATTTAAAACTTCATAATAGGCAATGAAGATATGAGACAGGATGGTTTCATACACATGTACCCAGAGTGAAATTATTTATATGGTGTAGCAAATTGAGCTTTTAACTTCCTTGGTCACATCTAAATATTGTAAATAAGGCTTTCCTTCAAAAACTGAGCTCAGATTCTATTACAATTACTTGAGTCATCTGTGGAATTGTAATAAACTTCTACCTTTGATACTCAGTAAAAAAATTAGGAAAGCCATTCACTGTGACCCTTCACTCAGCTGAGGCCTAGACAAACTGAAATTAGAAAATAAAAAAGCAGGGAGACAAAGAAGGAAGACGCATATCCCGAAGAAGGGGAAGTTCATCAGAAGGCGAGCCACATCACAGCAAGAAAGGCTGAGTGTGGACCACCTGCTAAACAGGATTAGACTGGCTAGAATTGGGGTGTGGGCTTCAAGAGAGTGGGACATGGTGCAGATGAGGGCTTTGGTAGTAGGGAGGGGCAGATGTGCCTGGGCTAGAAGGCTGGGCATTATCTGAAGGGCATAAGACAGAACCTGCACTGCTACAACAGAGGTCTGACTGTCAAATGGGACAGTTCCTCCAGTATTAGGATGTGGTGTGCAGAAAGGCTCAGGACTGGTGGCAAGACCACCAACTCTGACTTGATGGTCATTGTCCAGGAGAGAGTTGAGGATGGCTAGACTAGGAAACTAATTGTGGCAGTGTGAAGAAGGGAGTATAGAACTGTTCCTTACAACGTCTTGCCAATGTCAGGACTTTGGGATTGTTGGGCTGGTCAGAGAGGCAGTCATCAAGGAAGGCTTCAAGTCTAAGCAGCAAGGCACAAGGTGATGTCTTACACTGGGGTAGGAAGCACTGGAGCACAGGCAAATGCACAAAGGGTCAAGGTGGACACCATCAATTTGGGACATGCTAATCAGCAGCTTCAAGATTCAACCATGCATGACTTGAGGGAATTTACCAAGCTGAATTAACCTCTTTCTGCGTAAGATACCATATCTGTTACACAAGAACACTACAAATTTGGAAATACAAATGACTGCTTTCACTCACTTAGCATAAAAGAATATTTTACACATTGCATACAGTAACAAGGTGGTTGGGTACAGCTCAGGTAAAATAGGAACCTCTCTCCTTACCCATGTTGGTTTGCTTTTACACATCAGCTTTGATGTGCAGGCAGGCAGGGAGAAAGAAAAGGGTTAAGAAGTACATAAATTGTGTTCATTATCACCTTTGTATAGTATATTACATCAGCCTGTCTCCTACAGAAACAACCTCAGACCATCTAATCTGCGTGTAGCCTCTCTCCTTCAATGGCCTAATGTGGGCCTTTGGGACCTAAGACCTTTTATATTGCTCTTTGTCCTGCGACTTGTCTAGAACTTCTTCGCTGCTATGTGTTTGGAGAGGAAGAAATTCGTCAGCAGGCTCAAGAGGTTTGTACTTTGAAAGATTGAGCTGCATTATAGGCAGCTCAAAAGAAACAGTGCAGGGCTGTGTAGCAGGGAGGTTGTGAAGCCACTGACATGTAGTCTTCCATTGATCCACCACTTATCCCTTGTGACACTTCTTCCTGGTGACTATGACAGTTACTTCATTTGTAAAAGACAGGCCCTGTCTTTTTGGGTTTTTTGTTTGTTTGTTTTGTTTTTTTGTCTTTCTGAGACAGGGTCTCACTATGCAGTTCAGGCTGGCCTTGAGCTCACTTTTGTAGCCCAGGCTGGTCTCAAACTTCCATCGATCCTCCTGCCTCAGCCTCCCAAGTGCCGGGATTACAGGCGTGTGCCACCACGCCCGGCCCTGACTGTCTTTTCAGAGTATTCATTTTGGCTTTCTTTTCTTTTTTATTTATGTTTGCAGGACCCAGATTTGAATTCACGACCTTGCACTTGCCAGTCACGCACTTGTGCCACGGAGCTATCTCCTCAGCCCCTTGGCTTTTAGATCACAAAAAATTACCTTTTACTATTACAAAGTGTTGTCCATATTAAGATATTTTCATGATAAGACACGTTTCTTGTGTATGTAACTGCCTAGACACACGTGAAAGACACCTGGCTTAAATTCACCTTGTTGGCAATATTGAGCTTCATTTGTTTCCTGAAATAAGCCACGATGCAGAAATTCCTACACTTATTCCCGGAAACCGCAGGCTACATAAGACCACGTTTTCCCGAAAGACCTACCTAACAAGGTTTGCTGTCTGTCCACTCTGTCCTGGCTCCCACAACTGTCAGGTGACAGACTTTCTATCGCTTATTCCTTGTCTCTCACGGATGCTGCACTTAGAATGGAAGTTTGTCCTACTAAAAATAGCTGGGCACAGAGCTAACCATTCCCTGGTTCAGCGGAATTACACTTTTTCTACTTACAAGACCCGCGCCCGCAGCAACTCTTGCCATTTCAGCTTGTGGGCTCCTCCCTATAAAACTAAAAGGCAGGGCCAGATGTAGCACCGTGGCACAAGTGCCTGCCTGTCAAAGGCAAGGTCGTGAATTCGCACCCCGGTCCTGCAACAAAATAAAAGGCAAATGCAACCTCACCAAGACACCCTAAATCTCCACACCAGGTGCGCTGTCTATTGGAGCGTACAACATAAATGAAACTTCACTGAATTGCTTTTTGGTTATTCTTTCACCCAGGAACAACCAGTAGTAAATGAACCAAAGCGGACTCTGGGACGAGTTTCCTTTTTTTATGAGCGAATAGATTTATTAAGAGAAAGAAAGCTTCTGTCTGGGAAGAGGGGCAGAGGGGGACCCGAGCCGGTTGCCCCTGGGACGAGCTTTCACGCAGACGCCCCACGCGAAAACCCGCCAGCGGAACCGGGGCCTGCAGCCTCCAGCGACCTCCGCGCAGCTCCCACGATCACCGCCCATGACGTCACGTCCGCTGCCCAGAGCCTTTCCACGGTCACCACAAACGCGGGGGATTCTTAAACCCACAGTACACATCGCACCAGATCTGCAGCGACGTGCTCTCTAGGGTCAGCCAGAATGCTGCGCCCGCGAGGTAGAGAAGGGCGGGGCATCCCGGCGCGCGCGGACAGGCCCCTTCCGCAGGAAAAAACCCACCACCAGGTCCGCAGGAACCGCTACCTCAGGGGCGGCATCCAAGGAAAGCCAGCCTCCCGGAGGCGTCGCTTGCTGATTACGCAAACCTGGCGGGCCGAACTCAACTTGCCCTCTGCAAGCCTCTCTAGCCCCCGGAGGCCGTCTCCTCTCGGTGGTCTCATCCAATTACTACCTAGGGCCTCGCTGTTTCCCGCGCTGGGGAAGGAGGCGGCACGCCCGCGAGAGAACAGCGAGACGTGCGGAGGATGGCGATCGCGCGTGAGCCAGGCCGAGAGAGACTGAGAGAATGAACCCAAGAGGGCGGGGACGGCGGGAAAGGGGCGGAGAGGGAGACCGAAACGGAGAGAGAGTGCCACAAAAAGAGCGCCCAACGGCAAAGCTGAGCACCCCCAGAGGCCGAGTGAGACTCGGAAGGAGAGGGTGGGAGAGGACGCCGAGGAGCTAGAGCTGGAGGCAGCCCAGGGGCCGGGGAGAAAGAAGCGCCCTAGAACAGGGCGGGTGCCCGAGACACTATGCTAGCCCGGGCAGCTCTGTTACGGGCCCCGCGCTGGGCCGCGGGCCGCGGTGCCAGGCGTCCAGGGAGGATTGTTGCTTTCCTTGGGTGGCATGTGCCTTCGCTTCGCCCTCAAAATGTCGTTTGGATCGCCTGCGCGTCGCATATTCCTCTTTCTGTAGCAGGGGCTGTTGGCCTTAAGAGGGGATATAGGACTGAAACTTTGTGGGGGCTTCCTTTAGCAGCGGGGCTGTCACTGGGCTCAAATTCGGTCTGGCTCAGAAATAACCGGTTGCAGCGAGGCGTGGTAGCTAGCATGTCACCTCAGCACCCGGGCAGCTGAGGCAGGAGAATTTGGCCGATTTCCAGGGCAGTCTGGGTTACATAGAGTTCAAGGCCAGCTTGAGTTATATGAGGAGACCATGACTTTTAAAAAAGTGAAATGAAAACGATGAAAAACAAACAACCAGAAATAACCTATTATTTCCTTGGCATCGCCCCCCTACGCCCCCACCTCCTCTCCCAGCCCACAGTGTGACACAGAATCATTCAAGTGTTTTGGACAACAGTGACACGTGTCAAATGGAAATGTCAGAAAACCTTCCTAGAACTCTTGAGACAGTGGTCAGGATGTGAATTGGGAAAGAGTGCATATGCTTCTCACAGGCTTTGGGATTCCTGCATTAGCTCACAAATATGCACCACTGCCAAGTAACTGCAGGCTGAAGTGTGGTAGTCAGAGAAGAAAGGCATCTTTGGTTGTCCCTTGTGCTTGAGTGCAGTAGTGGGTTCAGAAATGCGGTGTTAAGGTTAGTCACAGATTTCCAGTACCATCC
>PVJA010034360.1:0-22604 GCA_004027025.1 Myocastor coypus | reverse complement strand
GATTTCAGGCATGCACCACCACACCCAGCCCTATTTTGAGGACAAAGTTTACCATGGCCTGCCAGATTCCTTGAATTTTTATGTTTAATCTTGAAAACTCATGAGCCGTTTGTTCTAAGTTTTATGTTAGGCTTCATATAAACACAAAACATTACATCTACAGGTAAAAGGGCAGCCTGTTTCCCAGACCCAGGACAGCCAAGTTCCACATGCTAAACATGAAAAGTAGCCCTGCCAAGGGTTCTGCAGGTTTCCTTTCCCTGGGCTCCTTTCAGTGGCCCTTGCTTCATATGGTTGGAGTAGGAAGGGAAGAACTGGACAGATGAAGTCAACGTGGATGCAGGAAGAAAAACTGATCCGGGGTGGATGCCCTCCAATAGGGAACCTCCAAATGACATAAGGAAAACCGATCCCCAACCTGAAAAGTACCTGGGACGAGTTCGTGTTCTCTAAAATTTGAGAATGAATTTTAGGAACAAACGGAGGTAATGAGCAGAACCTATTTATTGAGGGAAAGAAAGCTCCTGTCCAAGAGAGGGACAGGAGGGGGGTCCCGAGTGGGTGTCTCCAGGAAGCTGTCTCTTCCAGGGACTTTTATAGAGAAGACATGGGAGCTCACTTAGGTGGGTAGGAGGTGGGATAAAACTGTGGTCAACCAATGAGATTAAAAGCACCATTGCACAGGTAAAATTGACTAACATCAGGATCCAATGGGAAGGCAAGTCATGTAGCAAGCGGGAAAGAGCACCACCTATTGAGCTTGGGCTCCTGACTCTCCAGGATCTTTCAAGGTGACTGATATTTCTTTAGCATATCAATCCCTGATGCCCACCCTTAAGGAAGTATGTAGTTGCTTTTGTTTACTCTTTTTTTTTTTTTAAGATTTTATTTATTTATTTATTTCTCTTAAACCTCATTTATTTGTTTGTGTTATGGCTGGCCCAGCCTGCCCTGGGGTGGGGGTGCACAGCATGTGGTACCAGGGATAGAGGAGCAGTCGCAGCACTTGCCTTAAGTTTCCTCTAAAGGCACTTTAGACCACTGAGCCATCTCGCTGGCCTATTTCTGTTTACTCTTGTCTTGAGATCTGGCCCACTTTGGAGGAGTGTCAGTCTCTAGTTAGAAAGTCACCTTTTCTTCCATGTCATCCTTGAGAGCCTGGCATTGTCTGACTGCCTATAATATTTCTATCTAACTCAGCTGCCTACAACAAAGGCAGCCTCAGAGAGCAGTATCCCCATTTCCTCATTCACATGGGGGCAGATCAAGCTAAGCCCCAGGCATGGCAACATCAGAGCTTATTCCTGGGGTAACTGATATCTTCCCATAGGGCAGGTTTAATTTTAAAAGCTGCTTTGTGTATTAGTGATAAGAAGCACTGATACCAGCAAACAAGCATGTCTCTGAGCCCTACTCCACAGAACATTCAGGAGACGCTGAGAGCCATGAGTCGAGTGAACATGGCATCTTCAGAGTTCTTGCAGAGGTTACACCCAGGCTTGCACTAACTACCCCAGGAAGCCCAGACCCCTGAGCACAGTGCATGCTGAACTCTGTTTACCTGATGTCCATAGATGATAGGCTGAGTCTCTGCCCTGAGATGGCACACAAACCCACTGGACGCCAAGCACGTGAATCCACAAAGCCTCTTGTGCTTTGAAAGGGCCTTTTTCAGAAGTAGCCAGGTAAGAAGACAATGGTTTCTCCATCTCCTTTCTGGATAACATCTGCTCCCTGTGACCTGGATGATCAGCTTTCTCTTATGTTCCCATCTACAAAGTGAGGAAATGTGTTTCCCTACAAGAACACTAAAAATTGCTCAGTTGTTAATAAAGAAATGTGGTTGCTCATCAAAAGGGTGTGCATCACCTTGTAGGGACAGGTCTTGTTCTATTTATATATTTTGGCATGGGCTTGGGTTGAAATGTAGAATGTTAAAATGTATAAAGATCTGATTTTAAATTATGCAAATTCTATGAAAACTAAACCTGCGATTAGCAGAGGAAAAAAAGGAAACAAAAGAAAAAGAAGCTAGGCCCCACTCCTGTTCCGCCTTTAGGTCGGGCCATAAGGCCTCCTGGGTATGGCCGGCCCGGGCTAGAGGCCTCCCGCGGCCTCCTCCCAGCTGCTTAGCTGTCGCCGCCTTCCAGCCCGTGGCCCTCGCCCGCAACCGCCTTGCTAACAGCCCGTAGCCTCGTTCCCTGCCCACGGCCTTCTGCTTTCCCTCCCACAGTCCTCGGAACGGCCCTGCTCAGCCATAGTCCTCTGGCCAAGCCAAGTGTGGAGCTGAGTCGTGGCCCGCCTCCGATGGATCGGCATCAGAGGAGTTTCCTGACGCACCGGGCTGCCCAGATGCAGGGACCTTGAATATGTCGGGGATCGCCCTCAGCAGACTTGCCCAGGAGAGAAAGCTTGGAGAAAAGACCACCCATTTGGCTTTGTGGCTGTCCCTACCAAGAATCCTGATGGTACAATGAACCTGATGAACTGGGAACGCGCCATTCCAGGGAAGAAGAGGACTCCCGGGAAAGGAGGCTTATCCAAGCTGCGGATGCTTTTCAAAGATGATTATCCAGCCTCACCACCAAAATGTAAATTTGAGCCATCACTCTTCCACCCAAATGTCTACCCCTCAGGCACAGTGTGCTTGTCCATCCTGGAGGAGCAGAAAGACTGGAGGCCAGCCATCACGATCAAACAGATCTTACTAGGAATACAGGAACTTCTAAATGAACCAAATATCCAAGATCCAGCTCAAGCAGAGCCCTACATGATCTACTGCCAAAACAGAGTGGAATATGAGAAAAGAGTTCGAGCATAAGCCAAGAAGTTTGCACCCTCGTAAGCAGCGGCCTTATGGCTCTGCAGAAAGGAAGGGATTGGTTTGTCAAGAACTCGTCGTTTACACCTTTTGCAAATCTAGAGTCGCTCGTACGGTCACTAGTCGCCTGGGAGGACTGGGCGGGCGCCATCTTCATTCCCGCCCTGGCATACAATTTTCATCTGCTGAATCATCCCGTTTTCATACAGGGTCTTGTAAGGGCTGACCCACCTCGATACCACCCTTCTGTTATCTGTAACTTAGGTTTCTATTACCCCAAAGTCACCTGGGTGTCAAAACTCCCCTCTGGCCAGAGGGGTCAATGTACTCCCATTGGCTGCCCAAATGTTACCAGAACCATTCCCATTGGACTATAACCTAGACCGAAGATACCCAATCACTGTAAAGAGCCCCCGACTAACCTACTCTATTGGCTTCTGTAAAAGACGCTTGCTGATCCCCCGTTCATACTGCGGCTCCGGGTCACTTCGGCTCCCTAGCGGAGTGACACTGTGCTGGCACAGCTTTTTAAATAAAAGCGCTGTTTCACTTTGAGGCTCCGACTCTTGGCTCATCCTTCTCCCGTCGTCTCCCGGACCTAACAGTCTCTTCCTTCAGTCTTTTGTATTTTTGATTGTTATGTAAAACCTGCTTTTATTTTAATATTGATGTCAGTATTTCAACTGCTGTAAAATTACAAACTTTTATACTTGGGTAAGTCCCCTAGGAGCTAGTCCTATGCTCTCAGAGGCAGGCATGCTTCCCACTGGTCAGAGCTGTCCATAGCCTCTAGCTGGCTGTAGTAGAAGAAAATCACTTGCCCCTCCCACCCCTCATCCGGTCTCCTCAGAACCTGGGCTGTGTTGCTTATGAGCCTCAGATCCAAAGTGAGCTAGTGTCTCGATTTTGCATCACTTCCTTTGTGTTTATATGGCGTTTTGTCTGTGTTGCTGTTTAGAGTAAATAAACTGTTTATATAAAGGGTTTTGTTGCATTATCATCATTAAAGTATGAGGAAAGGTGCCTCAGTGAGCCCAGCCGCCTTGATGGACCACAGCCCAGGGTCCAGGACCAGTGGCTCTGAGCTCTTCTCAAAGCCTCTGCTCTAGGATGCACCAGGTCCCACGTGGCTCTATCTTGTGTTGGTTCTTTGTAAATAGGACAGTGTACAAAGTGTATGTCCAAGGTGTTGCTCTCCTACCCCTGGAGTCCTGGGATATAGAGGACTAGGCAGTGCAAACCTAGTGAGTCACAGTTGGAGTCCAAACCGTAAAGCACGGAGGTCAGAGCTGTGACCCACTGCCTCCAGAGAGAACACAGCAACTAATGCCTGACCAGGGGCTGAAGCCAAGGAAGGTCCACAGACACGGCAGCTGTTGTCAGCCCTCGTTCCAGGTGGACCCTACATTATGGACCCTACAGTTATGTACTTTCCAAGGAAGTGACTGTCTTCTGTTCTCTGTGTGCCCCACCTACGCACCAAGCTTTTTGCTGCCCTGGCAAAAGGCAGGTGCCTTCTCCAGCTACCAGACTGTTGGACAGAGCCAGACAGCTTGAAGGGCTCTTGAGCTGGGTGGATGTCTTGAGGCACTGCTGTCATGCACTTCTTAGCAGCCTGTGTTGCTGGGTCTCTAGTGGTGTTTCCCTGGGCCTATGCAGGTCAGTTGGGTTGCTATCCCCTCTGAGCTTGCCAGGGCATAAGGGGGCACACTGTCCCTTGTTGGTAAGCACAGTCCCCACCAGTCTTATTTTATTTTGACATCGACCCAGGTGAACAGTGGCTATTGCCTCCACTGTAGAGGTAGGGAATTGGGAGACAGTGGGCATGGCCAACTTTCCAAAGACTGTAGAGCAAGGAGTGGAATGGAATGGTCATCATGGCCATTTGGGAAGTTATCTGCCTACAGAAAAACCCAAATCTCTTCACAATGAGCAATGTAATTTATCATTACACAATGCTGTGAGGTACCCAAGTACAAATTTTTAGTGAAAGAGGGATTTAAAACATGGGTAGTAAATTTCATAGCTATCCAATCATACTAGATGAAGAGTCCCACTGAGCATCACCACAGGATCTATGAGGGTCCAGGGAAAAGTGAATGACTCAGGTTGGGGGCCTCCTGGCTGGATCTCTGCTTTCTGACCCCCACATTTAGCCCAAATCACAGATGCAGAGAAAGCACTTTGTGGAATGGTGGGCAGGAGGCAGAGCAAGCAAAAGGAGGGGCCAGAGAAGTAGACAAACCCTTCTGGGCCATGGTCCAAGTGATGTGCCTCTTCTGAGTAGATCCTCTCATAATTGCAAGCCAAAAATGACTATAATCTAGTCATCTCCCAAAAGCTTTGGGGGAACATCTAGATATAAACCACAACACAGGGTGATGGGCTTAACTTACAACCATCTCAACACAATTCTTAGCTATACTCAACCCTAGGGGGTTGGAGTAAGAAACTCAAGCAAGCCCTTTTGGTCCTCAGTAGAGTAGAACTAATAGACACACGTGTAAATATTATAAATAAATTGGGTATCTAGAATAGCACTGGACCAAATAGTTATCTAACAAGTGATGATATTAATATTCATACCCATTAATAACAAATGATGCCTCCAGAGTTTTTAAGTTGTAAACAAATGACCAAATTAATTAACCATGGAGTATGCAGACAGAACAGCACAGATTTAAAGGTGAGCAAGGGGCTCGTTAGCAAGGCTCACTGTCTCACAGGGGTCCCCAGTCTTCCCTGGAGGGCACCACACTCTCTTGCTCCAGTGCTGATCAGACACAAACCATGAAGCTGAAAAGGTCTCTCCCCACCCTCCAGCTAGTCCTGGGGAAGAGGGAACAAAGCTAGAGGAAGATGGTTCCTGTGAAAATTTTTCCACCTGATTCAAAGAACAGATCAGAATGAAAGGGAGAGCACAGGAAGGGCTAAGCCTAGGGTCTGCAGGAGACAGATGCAAGAAAGTACTCTTATGAGAGGAGGTCAAAAGTGGAAGAAAAATGCCCCTCTGAGAACAGTAAAGCCACCCCCCCGCCCAAACAGAGAAACCAAGATGCAGCGCTCAGACCTCCTTTGTGAGACAAACTCTTCTTAGCACCTGACATCTCTTTTGAATCACTCATAATGTGGGTAGACTGACAGGGACACTCAGACAATCCCAGCCCTTGCTCTTGTGCTGATGTCTAGCTGGAATGGAACCAAAGGTCAAGGGATGGAGCCCTTTGAAAGCAACAGTAGCTTTTGGAAAAGCACACAGAGGCTGCACCCCTGGGACATGCAGGGACTTCTACAGAGGATGGATGACTTTCCACATACACATTATTTAAGCTGAAAATTACTTTCTTCCAGAACTGTTAGGCAGGAAAAAGAAATGAAAAACATTAAGTGTGAAGGGAAGAAGTAAAATTATCTCTGCAGATAGCCTCTCATAATGTGGAAAATGCTAAAGAGTGCACAAGGGAAATAAAAACCTTAGAACTAATAAATAAATTCAGCAAGGCAACAAGACACAAAATCAGTTGTGCTCCTAAATGCTAATGATAAGTAAGCTGAACAGGATGTCAGGGAAGCAATTCCACTTACATCAAAAAGAGTAAAATACTTAGAAATAAACTTAAGCAAGGAGGCAAAATGCATATACCCTGAGAACTACAAAGTATTTTTGGCATAAGTGAAAATACAGGCAAACGTGAAGGTATCAAGTGTTCATGGATTGGAAGATGGCACTGGCAAGATGTCAGTATTATCCAGAGAAATCTTCAGTCAGTGTGATCCCTATTACAATTTTAATGATCTTTATTTCAGAAGTAGAAAAATCCATCCTAAAATTCATACTAAACCCCAAGAGATCCTAAATAGTCAAAACAGATACAAAGAAAAAAGCAGTTGAAAATCTCATGCTTCCTGATTTCAAAACTTCCTACAAAGCTACAGTAACCAAAGAGTGAAGTGCTGGCAGGAAAACTTCAAAATCATCAGGGTGTAATGCGAACCAAGAAATAAACCCTCCAAATATATGGTCAGACTATCTCAAGAGTACCAAGACCACTCAATAGTGGTTTTTTTTTTTTTTTTCTTTTTTCAACAAATGGTGTTGAGAAACCCACTATCAAAGAGGAGGCAAATGCTGGCTGGCCCTTCCCTTACCTCATATGTAAAATTTAACTCTTCAGAGGTCAAAGACATAAGACTCTCAGAAAATAACATGGGGAAAAGTTTTAGGGCATGGGTATTGATAATGATTTCTAAATTTGATACAAAAAATATAATGAAATAGGGGCCAGACAGGATGGCTCAGTGGTCTAAAGTGCCTGCTTAGGAAAGCTTGGGCGGCTGCAGGGACTGTGGTTCGATCCCCGGCACCACAAGCTGTGCCAGCCCTGCCCTCAGGGCAGGCTGAGCCGGCCATAAAAAATATATATATATATATATATATATATATATAATAGATAAATGAGACTATATCAAAATTAAATACTATATCAAGGGCAGTTAACAGAAAGAGAAAAAAAATCTGGCTCCTTCCCTTGCTTGGTCTCTTAGTTCCTAGGAACTGTGGCTCTCCGGTGGCCCAGTGTTGCCCAGCTTGGCCTTCTTGGTCACAGTGACCTTTTGATGCTTACACCCTCTCCTAGTTGCTTCTTGAAATGTAGTTGGATGGAATCAGTTCCTCCTGGTGTCACAGCAAATGGCACTCCATGGACACAACTCACCTCTATTTATTTAGAGTTCAGTTCTCTTATTTCTTTCATACTATTTTAATTGAGGTTTTTTTTTGTCTTTTTGAGACAGGGTCTCACTGTGCAGTTCAGGCTGGCCTTGAGCTCACTTTTGCAGCCCAGGTTGGTCTCGAACTCGCACTGATCCTCCTGCCTCAGCCTCCCGAGTGCTGGGATTACAGGCGGGCGCCACCACGCCCGGCCCCATACTATTTTAATTGTTAGCACTAGTTCTGCATCAGTGGCTCCTGAATTACTGGCATTCCACTTAAAATTTTTCAACTTTATAATGATGTGAAAGCCACATGCATTCAGTGGAAACCATCCCTTGAATACTGACCCCAGACTAGCAATATGTGGTAAGACACTCTCAAGATTCTGAGCAGTCATGGGGGAAAACGATGGACACCCTGTGGTATGCTGTGCTGCTCAGCTAAGATGTTTGCTAGGTTGGGTGTGCTAAATGTATTTTTTAAAGACAGGGCCTCTATGTAGTTCAGGCTGGCCTTGAAGCCACTTCGTGGCCCAGGTTGGCCTCAAGCTCATGGTGATCTTCCTGCTTCAGCCTCCCAAATGCTGGGATTACAGGTTTGTACCACAATGCCTGACCCTAAATACATGTTTTGACTTAATAATATTTTCTCATTACACTGAGTTTATGAAGACTTAATTCCAATTTGAGGAGCATCTGTACTTGTTTACACCTAATTTTGTTAAATTTACAGTGATTTCATTTTTTTTTTAAGCATATAAGGTCTACGGCAACAATTTGAGTTTTGAACTCCAAAATTCATGGACCAACTTAATCCCAAAAGTCCCGTGTCTGTGGCATGTGGAGTTGGGGACTTCAGGAAGTGATGAGATGTAGTCAGGTCTTAAGCAGTTACTGAGCCCTGCTTCAAACTTTCAACCCCCAGTACTGAGAGCTGAATAAACATTTCTTCTTCGTAAAATCAGGTGGCAGTGTTCAGTCACACCACACAGAACATGTGAAGGCCGGTACATAAAAGAAATGAACCATTTTAAGTGTGAAATTCATTTGTAGTAAGTACATTCACAATGTTATCTATCTTTACTATGCATTTTAAGAACTGTTTCATCAGCCCTAATTGATGACTACATTCATTAAACTGTAGCTCTGGGTCTCCTTTTCACAGACCCTGGCAGCTTCCACTCTGTATTTGTCTATGAATTTGACTACTTTAGGAGTCTTGTGGTACAAGGCTTGTCATTTTGTCACTACATCCTTAAGTTTCATTCACATTGTAGCATGTCACAATTTCCTTTCTTTTAAAACTAAGTTATTGCATGTCTGTAGAACTTTTTTAGTGGAAACATGTGTTGCTGTCATCTTTTGGCTGCTGCGAGTAACACTGCTATGAACTGTATGTATAAATACCTATTCAAGTCCCCACTTTCACCAGTTTTACGTGTATTCCGAATCATGTTTGACTTTCTAAAAACCACGAAACTGTACTCCACAGCATCTGCATCATTTCATATGTCCACCACCAAGGCACGAAGGGTCTAATTCCCACATCCTTGCCAACACTTTTTAGGCTGGGGTAGGCTTTTCGGTTATTCTAAGAGTGTTGGTTGATATCTCACTAGTTTTGCACTTTTATTTCCTTGATGACGGGGACATTGAGTATCTTCCTGTGCTTATTGGCTATTTATATATTATTTGGAGAAATAGTCATTCAAGTTTTCTGTTCAGTTTTCAACTGGATTTTTAAAAAAATGTTGTTGAATTGTAGTAGGGGCATGAGCCCAGCCCTCACAGCCCACAGATTAAAAAATGATGACCTTTGTGATACATGGAAAGGTCTAGTGGAAAATTGTATGTGCTGACAATTTGTGCAATAGCCATTAGATGACTTCAGTGGCACGCACACTCCTCCGAGGAGAAAACAGGCCTCTGCTAGCCCCTGTCCATGTCCTGGCCTGGTCGTGCCCCAGCCTCAGGTAAATGAGGGATGGGGATAGAAGAGGAGAGACACAGGCTGTATGCTCTAGACTAAGCTCTAGTTGCTTCCCCATATCTATTTTCTTCCCCAGGGGGAAAAAAAATGTTTTCCAACTCCCAGTAGCCAAGTGTGGCCAAGCAATTGAGTCCTACACAGTGAGAGGTACCTGTCAACCAGAGGACAAAGGTCTAAGCTCAGCACCTGCTCACTAGGCCTAAGATCCAGGTATAGGTTTTGTAGGAAGAACTCAGACATCAGTGTAGCCAAGCAGTACAGTGAGTTTTTATTTTCTTCCTCAATTTGGATTCAAACTGAAAATTGGCAAAGCAAGGCTCTGTTAGTAGCTCTGGATTATAAGTACCATCCATGGCCCTCAGCCTATGTCAGTGTCATTCAATGCTGGACATCATGGGTCTCTGCCAAACCCTCTGCCAGGCTCTGCTGGCCACTGCTAGTCTCCCCTGATCTCCATGTAGCTTTTAGGATGAGCATCCCTAGTATTTATGGCTCTTTTAAATGTGTACCACTCCACCCATCCTGATATAAGAACCCAGTTAGATTCACAGGTGCCTCCATGCCCGTGCTATCTGACAAATGAAATAGGAGCTGGCTTATAGGATGATCTAAGGAAAACTTAGTAAAGAGGGAAATCATCCTAGACCAACCAGAAAGTGTGAGGGGAGTGCTGCCTATATAGAATAATGGGGGGAGGGGTGCAGGTAGAGTCATGTGGGATGTAAGAGGCTCTGATTAGCTTAACTTTGAACCTGCTCATTGGTCCAAATTCCAGGTGATCAATTGGTCTAAATTCAAGCCAGCTGTGGTCAGGGTAGATACCTTCTGGAGTAGATATTCAGTTCTCAGGATGGACAGCTATCGAAGCATACTCCCTGGTCTGACTCTTTTGGGGCTGTCTCATAAGTAGCCACCTTTCCTACAGCTTGTGCAGAAGCCTAGTTTCTTGGGAGGCCTGAGGCAGTGATGTGCAGCTGTTCTGTAGCTTACTGATTCTCCTGTCACTCTTGAGTGACATTGTGGCTTCATAGTCATGCCACCCAGACAGTGGGAATAAGGGAGCCTGCGCTTTCACTTCACACAGGTGTGAGAATTATGTGGCCAGGCTGTTTAGTGGTTTCCTGTCTCGGGATTAAACTCAAGAAAAAGGGAGTTGGATGAGCCTGAAGGCCACACTGCTGGCTGCTCTGGCCCATGGACTATGTGAGTATAACATGTGCACACGCACGTGTGTGTGTGTGTGTGTTTGATAGAGACCACGTGCTGTGTGAGAGTGTGAATGTGTGAGTGAATGTGTTACTTGATGTCGGATTGATATGGGAGATAAGGCATGGCAAAGCTGGCTAGGGAAATCAGTGGGACCTGTCAATCATGAGATCCCAGGGCAACGCTTCTTTCCAGCTCCCACAAAACATGCATAGCATAAAAGCAGACTGACCATTATGGAAAGTTTGAGTTCCCACCATAGCTCTTGCTGTGTTTCTCAGGCACCACATGTACTTTTATTTCCTCTTTTACCTTCTTTTTCTCTTGTTCTGCCAAAGTTTGTTCTGCAGAATTCATTTATCCCATAACCACTCAACTTGTGCTTTTCAAATAAACTTTTGGCACTATTTTTGGCTAGTCTCATTCAATTCTTTTGTTTGAGGCAAGAAGGACTGGAATATTTTTGACTGATAAGCCATTTCCAAAGGAACTACCTCGTAATAAGATGGACAAGGCCTGGCTCACAAGCAACTGCACTCCCAGGCTTCTGCTCTGCAGAGATCTGCTCATGATGGCTCCCTTTCTGTCACCTCATTTTCAGCTGCTTTGTGCAGAAGAAACACTGAACCTCTCAGTCCAGGTGAAATCAGAAACATTTTCTGTTTTCTTTCTTTCTTTCTTTTATTTTTTTTTTACACTTTGTGTTTCTCCACAATTTACTATTATACATCATAATCCTAGCAGTGAGAAAGTCTATTGTGGCAAATAACAGAAGTCATGAGAAAGATATCAGGAATATTTGATGGTTATGGAAGTTCAGATGAGATTTTGTGACCACATCCCATGAAGCAAGTTGTGCTGTGAGCCTTAGCAGTGCCATAAAGCCAGTACCTTGCCCTGTTTAGCAGTGGTTTCAAGTAGAAAGTCAGTCCTCACTTTGTCGATGTTTGATACCATAACAGAGTCCTAATCGGGAGTGGCATCAGAAGGGTACCTGTACTCCTGGGTACATGTGCTCCAATGGATCCACGTCCTTGGTCCTCAGATCCAGTCTGGCAGGATTACTGATTCACAGAGGGCTGGCAGCAACCTGGTAATCCCAGTGCTGAAGTGGTCCAAAGAGGACTGAAGATGAGGAGCAGCAGGGTTTGCAAGTCCCTAGATACTCAAGGTTCTTCCAGAAACATTAGCATCCAAAGGCAATGATAGCATTGGCTGCATAAAGGATCTACAAAAGAATACTACAAAAGAAAACAAAAAAGCAAAACAAAACTGGACTCTACTTAAGGATGGAAGAACTCATGAAAACTACTCCATTTCTTGAGATGGTAGCAAGTGAAGCATTATCAGTGTTATGAGGTTCAAAAATGATGTTGCCATTTGGAGCCATAGCAATCTGATCACCATGGGAAGAATTAGAGTTTTACTATCACCCACAACAGAATTCAGGTTGTCAATCCAGATGGCATCAAATGGAGCATCAAGTACCATCCAGATAGGCTCCCCTTGTTAGTTTGAATTTGTTGAAATCCTAACTCCCAAGGCCATGGAGCTTATAATCCCTTGTAAACATATACTCATAAAAAGGCACATAGTTATAGAAGGACTTCAGTTCATCTTAAACAGAAGAAAAATAAGAAAACATGGCCAGGGAGATAGCTCAGTGGCATAAGCACCTTCCTGGCAAGTGCAAAGACCTGAGTTTGATACTTGCTCCAGAGCTGATGCCACAGCCACCAGGGCTCCTCCTGGAGTCCTCACTGCTCTTTCTCAGGCTTCAGGCTGCTCAGGGGACTGGGCTGTAGGTGGGTCCCACTAAATGGGACACATAGTTCAGGTCACATGCCAGCGTGGCCAACAGCTGATTCCAAGGGGAATCAGAGGTGTGGTTGTTTTTTTTTTTTTTTTTTTTTTTTTTGTCTTTTGATACAGGGTCTCACTATGCAGTTCAGGCTGGCCTTGAGCTCACTTTTGTAGCCCAGGCTGGTCTCAAACTCACAGAAATCCTCCTATCTCAGCCTCCCAAGTGCTGGGATTACAGGCATGAGCCACCACACCTGGCAGAGGCGTTTTCATCTGAGAGTCTCATCAGAGAACATGGGGCCCAAGTAAATAGGAGCAGCAGTAAAATCATGGACTGGCACCTTTGGCAGAGGAGAAACAAGCTGCTTTCTAGCTGGAGAGATTATAGGGAACAGCCCACCACAAAGCAAGGATGCTGGAACTTCGCAGCTTTATCTCAACTCAGCAGGAGAAGCATCATTTCCCTCAGAGCTGTAGCACAGACCCCCTTGCCAGGGGCAAGGTGCAACAACTCTTAGCAGCAGCAGGTAGGGAGTTGGCTGGAAGTTCCCAGCTCCTAGGAAGCTCCAGCAGTATAAAGCAATCACAGTTTTTATAATTCAAATATTACAGTTATGGATATATTTAAATTACTGCATTATAATCCATCAGCATCATCCTGGAATGACTTGAAGCCCACAAACTTGAACTAATTCAAAAGACAGTGAGCTGAGAGGAAGTCCCATGCCATGACTAATAGTGGTGTATGGGCCCCAGTTCATAGCCCCTGAGTGGGGCATTGGAACACCCAGGGTCTGTGCTATCCTAGGAATCACAGTGGCCAGTACCAGACATCTGAGATCAATAAAAGGTAGTTTTAGCCAGGTGTGGTGGCACACACCTGTAATCCCAGCACTTGGGAGGCTGAGGCAGGAGGATCGATGTGAGTTTGAGACCAGCCTGGGCTACAAAAGTGAGCGCAAATCCAGCCTGAACTGCACAGTGCAACCCTGTCTCAAAAATGAAAAAAAAAGGTAGTTTTGTGAGAGAGAAGTGAATGTCTCATCCCTCATCATTAAATATCTCCACCACTGCACTGACACAACCAGGGCCTTCCTTCCCAGAGGTGCAGGACTGGCTCAGGAGAGAGCAGGCACAGACCAGCACAAAAGCTGGTGTGATGACAATTGACCTGTCAGGCAAATGGAAAGAATAAATGGAAAATCACACTGCTAGAGTCAAAATCTAGGTCTTCAGCCCTAAAATCTGTGTCTTTTCTATCATCCCATATTGCAAAGACTGCTTACTGGCTTAAATAGTCATTTCTTCAGGCCAGATGTGGTGGCGCACACCTAAGACCCAGCACTCGGGAGGCTGAGGCAATAGGACAGCTGTGAGCTCAAGGCCAGGCTGAGCTATGGTTTCTCTTATATGAGAAACTCAAAATATAAACAGTTTAAACAGGAAAACAACATATAAATAAGAGAAACAAAGAGAGAGATTTTTGCAAATGGGAAAGAGATAGGGGACACAAATGAAGGGGAAGAAATGGGAAGTAAAAAGAATTAAGTTATGTTATGGGGCTGGGGAGATAGCGCGTCAGTCTAAGCACCTGCCTGATAAGAGCAAGGACCCAGGTTTAATCCCTGGTACTGCATGACCTGCCCTGCACCAGGCACTGAAACCCAGAGTGGTGGGCCACACCTGTAATCCCAGCACTGGGGAGGCTGAGACAAGAAGATTACTATGAGTCCGAGCTTTGTAGTGACACCCTGTATGAAATATATAAATTAATAAAAGTTTTTAAAAGACTGTTATATTGTATATAACAAATAAAATACAATATTGTTATATTTTTTATTTGTATATGTACCAATTCCCCATGAATGTAAATATTACGTACTATAAATGTGTACTAATAGAAAGGAAAAAGCTTTAAAAGTTAACATTAAAAAATAAGAATAGGTAAAGCTGCACTATGTCCAGTATACAAATTATGTAATTCTGAAATTTGGTCTCATTTGCTGTCCAGGCTAGAGGAAGTGTGATGGCGGGGTGGTACCAGGCTCCTCTCCCATTGGACTCCTTGTGCTAACGGGGGCATTCACAGGCCGGCCAGCTTGGGGCTATCTTTGCATCCCCTAGGCCCTCAGCTGTCTCTGGGTTTCCCTCTGTTCTGAATGTGGCCCTGTGGCCCTGTTCCTGGCTCTCCCAACACAGCAAGCAACTGGACCCTGAACAAGGAGTAAGAGTGTATGGAAAAGCTGGCAATTGAGAACTGGCTGAAAGGATATGAATCCATGGTGGAGGTTATTTTCCCAATATTTTTTATCTTATGACGGTAAACTCCTTTTTTTATTTTTGGAGTTTAAATAGGGACTCTAATCTAAACCTGTTATGGTTTGTGTCTAGTTGTCCCCCCAAAGCATCATGCAGTCATGGGGCGAGGACTTCTAGAGTTTGAGAGACTAACTCATAATCCAGGCTGAGACTATAGATGTTAGCACCGCTGGGATTATGGGTGTGAGTACTACGCCTACCCTGGGGCAAAGGGCCAGAATGCAACAGGCAGACTTTTCTGTTGCTGCTGCTACTCTCCCTTGCTCTCTCGTTCTTTGCTGGCACCATGAACAGCTGCTCTCTGCCCTGAGCCAGTCAGCCTTGGAGCCAGCTGAATATGGACTGAGACCCCCAGGAACTGTGAGCTAAATAAACCTCTCCTTCCTTCATTTTGGGTGTTGGGTATTTGTCCCAGCAATGAGAGAACAGTAACTGAGACAAAACCCTTTCTGCTATCCACTTGCCCTCTGCCACGTTAACTTTCCCAAAAGCTGGCATCCCAAAAGCAGCCAGAGACTTGCGTCATCCACTCAGCGTCTATGGCTTCTTCTTCCTTGTATGTTCCAGAAAAAAAATAAAAAAAAATAACAACAACAACAACACTTTTACATGGCATGTTCTACAAGAGAAATAAATTACCTATGACAGGAAATTAAGAGGAATTGTCACAGAACTGTTGTCACATGCTAGGCAGGCTGTCAGGAAAGGGTGATGGAAAGGGCTGCTCTCACAGAGCTTGCTTCTCAGGGGGCACTTATTTTCCAAGAGTTGCTATTATTCAGTAGCTCTAGGATCCATCATTATGCTTCCATCTGTCACCATGCCCAGGCATTTGGAGGAAAGGCAAAGGACCTTTCCTTGCTGTGCTCTACCAAGACCAAGGAGGTATCTGTGCAGGAAAGTTTAAGGAAACCAAAAAGAGCATTTGTCCCTGAGGACTGGGCAACGCCATTTTAGTGGCCTTGATGGAAACTTAGTACATGCAGAACGGAAACATGGAGCAATTCTGCTGCTATTGAATAAATTCTGTCAGAACATTTGTTGGTCATCCCCTTCCCACTTGCAAAAGCTACATGCCACAGAATTTCTCATTCATTCATTCACTCATTCATTCATTCATTCACCAACTATTGTTAGGCAATCATTTGAAAAGGAAGAGATGGGTCTGGCAAGATAGCTCAGTGGTCTAAACCACCTGCTTAGGCAAACTTAGGCAGCATGAGGACCGTGGTTCAATCCCTGGTACTACATGCCATGCCAGCCCTACCCCCAGAGTGGGCTGAGATGGCCACAAAAAAGAAAAGGAAGAGAGAAGCTGTGTTACTGCAGGCCCACAAAATATGTCACTATGCACATTCTCAACAATTGTAAGCAAAGATGCTATAAATATCCTTGTTTTTGCACAAATTTTCATTTTTGTAGGAAAAATGCTCTAACATAGATTTACTGGATAACATACATACACACGTATAGGGGTGTATGTGTCTGTCAGAACAAACTCTAACACACTTGAAATAATATTTGCATTTGCAAGTGAAAAACACTTTGATGTCCTACCCAATAAAAAGTTTGCTAGACTTCTGGGAAACAGAGAGAAAGTGGCACAACTAGTAGGATAGTCAGTCTATAGAATTAGACCCCAAAATAATGAAGATAAAGTTACCAAAAACACTGATTCAGATAGTGTGTGTCTGACATGCTGAATGATTTAAAGGAAACAGGAATAATGAGGAGAGACAAGCAAACAAGCCTAACATCTGAAAATAAGACCCCACTAAATGGAGCGTATAGGACGGACAGCCCAGAGGAAAAGAACACACAAGACGAATCCAAAACACAAGAGTGAGAAGAAAGAAGGGAAGACTATTGAAAGAAATAGTGGCTGAAGATTTCCCCAAACCAACAGAAACCAGATTCAGCCAGCCCCAACCAATAGAATAAGCAATGAGGACCACACCAATGTGCATATTACAAAACTGCTGGATGTCCGAGATAAGGAGAAAAGGCTTAGAAGTCACCAGAGGACAAGGGCACAACACACCTCTGGGGAACAAAGATAAGAATTTCTACAAACTTCTTCTCAGAAATTATGCAAACCTTCTGACAATGAGACAGTATCTCTTCTGTGCTAGGAAAAGAAAGAAAAACTGTCAGCCTGAAAGGCTCTACCCAGTGTGAAAGTGAAAGCTTAAAAGCAAGCACCGAAGGGATTTCCCCACTACAGACTTTCACTACAAGAAACATTTTTTTTTAAGGTTTTTCAAAGTTTAATGAGAAATTAAAAAACAAAATACAAATAGAAGTTCACTTTCTTTAATGTTGTACAAAAAAATATGAGTAGAACCAAAAGTAAACATCACATATGTCTGGATCATTACCTAGGTCTTCATATTAACTTTATCATTCAAACAATAGAAAGGAGAAATTTAGGCATTAGGAAAAAGATAAAAACAAAAACAAAAACAAAAAACACTTTTCTATCACGTTTATTCTTCTACAGTTAATAGCTGTGCTCACAGAGACGGCTTCTTTTACTTCTCCTCTGTGTAGGAATTCAGTTGTATATAAAATTGAACCTGCTCAACAGCTGAGGAAGACTGGAAATGATGGGTCCATATCCTAGAGCATTGTCATACAACTCAAACAATGGTGCAGCCACCAGCTTGTAATTTTTCAGGACGGCAAACAAAGCTTTCTCTTGAAGCTGGACAAGAAACAACTTCTTATGTTCCTTCGGCTTTGTAATATGTGCAGGAATATATGGATACTGAGGAGGCTCAAAATTTGGCCCCCACCAGTTACCAATGCAGTCATCAATGACCCAGTCTTGTAGGACTCCATCCTGGCGACCTAGTATCTCTGTCATTAAGCGCTTTAGTCCTTCAACTTCATCTTCTCCCGGGTTAAGTTCACCACCAGGTAATTTGAAGAAAGTAGTTCCCAGCTGTAATAGTAACACATGGGGAAGCCGGTGCTCATGTACAATCAGAACCCCTTCTACAATCCTCCTCATTCCAATTTTATCAAACTCCTCCCTCATGCGCTGAAATCTGGCTGCAACAGAGCTGTCTTTTTCAGAGGGGTTCTTTTGTACCAAAAGTGTAGTTGGTAAGAGGGTACAGGTTGATGGTGCGCTCCAAGGTGAGGGGCTTGGTCTGCTGGATGTACTTGTTGCCGAACTGGTTGACTCCCCGCGGCCAGCCGGTCTGCGAGCGATTGGGCGTTACCACAGACATGCTGGCGAGCTCTGGCCCTGGAAGCGAGCAGAGCCGGAGGCAGGGGAGACTTTCCCCGTTCGGACAGCGGTTACCAGCGTCCCGCTCAGCAGTCACGGCCCGCCATTTTATTTCATGAAGCTCTTTCAATTAGAGGAATCCAGACGTAATCTGAAGCCACACAGGAAATGGAAACTGCTATATATGATAAGCATATAAGTCAACATGAGACTTTTCTTTCTTATATTCAATTTCCATCAAAGCTAACTATGAAAAGCAAAACAATAATAATGCATTATGGGATTTACTACATATGAAAAAGTAAGATTTATTAAAACAATAGCATAAAGAAAGGGAAAACCAGACCAGGCGTGGTGGTTCACGCCTGTAATCCCAGTACTCGGGAGGCTAAGGCAGGAGGATCGGTGAAAGTTCAAGACCAGCCTGAGCTACAAAACTGAGCTCAAGGCCAGCCTGAACTGTACAGCGAGACCCTGTCTCAAAAAGACAAAAAGAAAGAAAGAAAGAAAGAAAGAAAGAAAGAAAGAAAGAAAGAAAGGAAAGAGAAAATGAAATTACTGTGTTGTAAGATACCATTTTTACAGTTATATAATATTATTTAAAAGTACATTTTGATGAGTTAAAATTTGTATTTTAAGTCAAGGCAATAATTAAAAATAAAACAGACAAATACTTTGTAATGGTGGCATATACCTGTAATCCCAGCACTCGGGTGGCTGAGGCAGGAGGATCGGTGAGTTCGAGACCATCCTAGGCTACAAAAGTGAGCTCAAAGCCAGCCTCAACTGCATAGTGAGACCCTATCTCAAAAAGACAAAAAAAGAAAACAAAAAAAAAACTTTGTAAGTTGAGGCAATAAGTGGAATACTAGAGCCAGGGAGGTAGCTCAATGGAATAAGTGCTTGCCTGGCAAGCACAAGGTCCTGAGCTCAATCCCTGGTACCACAAAAATAAATAAATAAATAAATAAATAAATAAATGGAATACTAAAAAATGTAATCAATTTGTTCAGAGAGTGAAATAATAACAAAGAAGATGTGGAGAAAAATAGAAAACAAATAGCAAAAAACAAAACAAACAAACAAAAAAAAAACCGATTTTATTCTAACCACAGCCATAAAGCAATAGTTATACTAATGAATCTAAACAATATTATCAAAAGTCACATATTGTTAGCCTAGATAAATAAAATATATCACATGTAGTCTACAAGTATTCGCATTAGATATGAAAACACAGAGGCTGGGGAGATAGCTCAATGGCACAGTGCCTACCTGGTAAGCATGAGGTCATGAGTTCAATTTGTGGTACCAAAAAAAAAAAAAAAAAGAAGACACAGCTAGATTAGGAGAGAAAAAAAAAGAATGAAAAGACATGCAATATAAATACCACTCACTGAAAAAGAGCTGTAGTGGCTACAGTAGTATCATAAAAATAGATCTCTGAACCAGAAATACTGTCAGGAATAAAGAGGGACATACTGTATTGATACTGGAGTTAACTTGTCAGAAAGACACAACAACTCTAAATACATAGATACATAAAAAAAAAAAAAAACTGAAAAACACATAAAGCAGAATAGATGAGACTGAACGGGGGTACAGATAAAGGCATGACTGTGCCTGGAAACTCTGCCTCCTTCTCAGACAGATGGACAAGTGGACAGGCAACCACATAAGACAAGAAAGCATGAAATCTGGTGTTTTGGAGATTACTAGAACTGATCCGAGAGTGCACCACAGGCCCCACGTGCCCCACTTGCTAAAGAGAGTAGCTCCAAATTAGGGAGGTAGTCTCTCAATAACAGACAGCTGAATTAGCCTCTCCCTCTGACATCATTCCACAGCGTCCTGTGGTACTCCACCTGGGTCAGGAAACCACTGGGTGACTGCAGTTGGAAGTCTTCCACCTCAGTAGCCCAAGGTCTGTGGGAAAGAAGCTTCCTTAGCATGAGATCCAGTGTGGAACACAGTGAAGAAAGTCCCTTGTGGACCCAAAGGTCACCTGCCTGGAGGGAGTTGTCTCCCTGGCCGGCCAGTGGCTGGTCCTGACATAGGCCCCAGAGAAGAGGAACACTAAAAGATTAACGGAAAAATTGGCGTGTGACCCCAGGAGTTATGCGGCACTAAATTAGATAAAGCACCTTTTTCTCTAAAAAGCTTTGCAGAAGAAAAGTTTGAAGAGGTGCCTGAAGGCAGAGGAAAGAAGACACTGCAGTCACAGCCACAGAGGTTTCTCAGCACCCCTTCCCAGCCCAGATGGACTGAGTGTCTGGAGGAGTTGTCTGGTCCTTGTGGCCCCACACACAAGGAACCCAAAGGACAGAGGGGATGAGACAGAGCCACAGTGAGGCACAGCAGATGTCTGGCCAGAGAAGCTACCCTCAGGGACCACAGGGCCTCTGCCCCCTCCTCTCCTGGACTCCATCACAGGAGCTGGGCAGTTCTGAGAGAATGCTGAGCCTCAGATCAGATGGCTCCAAGCCCAGAGAGAGGGCAGTGTGCCCTCCCTGCAGAGGCCTGGCTCCGCAGGCACAACTGGGCCTGGAGTTTGCATAACTGAAAGAACTGGAAACCTTGGGTCTGCCGAAACCATTTTAAAGCAAAGGAAAAGGGAAAGCTGAAAGAGCCAAGTAACCAAGAATTGTTAACCTACTTCCTATGCATATCCCGCCCACTGAGGGGCTGGACAGCCTGGCTGAGAACTACGCAAATAGTGCTGCTTTTGCCACAGACTCTCACCACACAGGCATGTGTGGAGAAATAGGAGAAATTATTAGGAGAAATAGCATGCCTAGTAATGTGCCTACTGTTGAGTGTTTGAATTATTTCCAGTTTTCTTTTCTCTTAGGAACAAGGTTGCTATAAACATCTTGCTATAAATTGCTCCATTTTTCTTCTCAGCTGTTTCCTTGGGTGTGTACCTCAGTTCTCAGCTAAAATGTCATTTTTGGAAAGCACTGATTCCCTGAGGTCTGGTGAGACCTTCCCATGAGACCCTGTAAGAACGGTCTCTTCTGATGTCCCAGCAGGACAGCAAGTGGCAAGAAGTGTTTTTCTCTTGCTGTAAGCGATGGCATGACACTCAGATGGACTTGGGCCCAGCCAGCCCAGGTGGCTTGCACAGCTGCAGGGCTCAGGGCACACTGGCTGCAGGCCTTCCTCTGAGGCTCAGAGAATACCCCTGTTGCTCCGCCTCTCTAGGGCTAACTGCATCCTTAGGCCAATGCAGTTGACAAGCAGTTTCACATCTCACACTTTCACAAAACACAGCAAAAAAAAAAAAAAAAAAAAAAAAAAAAAAAAAAAAAAAAAACCTCACCCTGCCACAGGCACAAGCAAATGCACTTATCTCACTAGCTCCAAGCCAGTTGTGAGCCATCTCCAAATCAACCCAGGCCAGTGGGCAAGTGCCATGACAGACCTGAACAGGCAGAGAGGGTGGCAGGCTTGAGTGGGTGATCTTTCCATGCCAGAAATAAGGACGATTCCTAAGGAAGCTCTGGATGACCGGTAACAGAGGAAGTGTGAATCATGGGTGCTGACTGCCCACACATGTCTTTCTCCTACCAGGCCTGAAAGCCATCAAGGCAAGGACCATGTGAAGGTAAATGTCACACCTGCAGTGCCCAGAGCAATGACTGCACACAGAAGATAAGTAAGTGCTTAGCAGCTGTCCATCAAGTGAATAAATTTGCCAAAGTGGAATAATCAGGTCTGAGGATTTAAATATATTCAAAGACCTTACTACATCTTGCTAGATTCTTCTTAGAAAAAAAGCAGTACTTTATGATAGAACTGTAGTAAATAATAGTGCAATCATATTATATACTGAAATAGCTATTTCTCCCCTAATATCACCAACATTGAGCTTTATTATTCTTATTCACTTTTGATAATAGAGTAGATATTTTGTCAGTGTTTAAGCTTCTTTTATATAAATTTAGTCATTAATAAACTTGATCATTTTTCAGGTACTAAAGTATTATTTATAAACCAGTTATATCTTTCAAAAATATGTATTAATGTTATATAAACTCCAAGTTACATCTTCTAGTAATTTTACAGTGATTAGGCTCTGAGGATATTTTTTAAATGTGGCAAAATACATACAGCCTAAAATGTAGCATTTTAACTATACATTTAACAGCGTTAAGTATATTGTACACTAAATCTTCATGACTTTTCCATCTGGCCAAATTGAAATTTTATGTCCATTAACTAATAAATGTCTGGGGCAGGCAAGATAGCTCAGCAGTCTAATGTGCCTGCTTAGGCAAGCTTAGGCAATCACAGGCACCACATGCTGTGCCAGCCCCACCACCAGGGCAGGCTGCACCAACTATAACATAAATAAAGTTTAGTAGTAGTAGTAGTAATGGAAGAAGAAAAAGAAGAAGGAGAAGGAGAAGAAGGGGAAGGGGAAGAGGAAGAGGAAGAAAAGAAGAAGAAGAAGAAGAAGAAGAAGAAGAAGAAGAAGAAGAAGAAGAAGAAGAAGAAGAAGAAGAAGAAGAAGA
>PVJA010034359.1:0-10392 GCA_004027025.1 Myocastor coypus | reverse complement strand
TTCTTTCTTCTATTAGTATATGTTTATAATACATAATAATCACATTAGTCTTTGTGAATTGGGATTTGTGCTGCCAAAGAGAGTACAGCTTGGGAAATTGCTATCTGTACACATCTCACGAAGGTGGACTTAAAGACTGAATACCTTCTGATTTTTTTTTAATTTTAAGGAAATCATGAATATGACATATTTCTTATTTTTTTATATTACAGGTAGCATATCTTCAGATCCTTTGTTACAGCTTTGGAGTGGGGACTTACAAGCAGAATAAAAATGAAGGAAGTTCTTTCTGGTTTAGGTAATATAAATAAAAATTCAGTGTAAATTTAGGAATATAATAACAGGGATCTATTAGTATTTACCATAGGATACTTTGGTAATTTACTCCTATAACTTCAAAATACTGAATTTATTTATGTCTTTATAATGTACTATTATTCTTATATGTTGCTAGTGGTAGAAAAATGTATTCTTTTCTGATCTGACTTATCTGATCAATGTTCTCGGCCCTCCCATTCTTCCTCTGTATCTTGGTCAAAAGTATGAAAAAAAAATTATTGTTGTTGATTTGATACTTATTGCTGTCTTATGACCTCAGAGTATAAAGTTGAAGAGTAGGATCAGCTAAAACTGCTACCCTTAGATGACTTTTAATATTTTATTAGTTTATTTTTTGTCTTTTTTGAGACAGGGTCTTGCTATGTAGCTCAAGCTGGTCTTGAGCTCACTTTGTAGCCTAGGGTGGTCTGGAACTTGCAATGATCCTCCTGCTTCAACCTCCCCAGTGCAGATTACCAGCATGCACCATCATGCCTGGCCTTAGTATTAGTATGTTAGTATCTGTCAAGTAAATTTATATTCAGCACTTACTGAGTAGTATACTAAGATTTGTATTGCTGTAATTAATCTGGAAATATCCAGAGAATAATACAGAAATGTAGTAACTACATTTCACTGAAAACCTAGGTCCAGCACACATTCTAACACTTGGTAGTCTCTCAAAAACGAAACTTAATTTATATAAAAATGTGTTTTTTTTTCAGCATTTACCACGTAAAGTGGCTTTAATATCAAGGATAATGGAGAAAAATATATCCAGCCACTTTACTAGGTACTGTATTTGTCCTCTTGGAGTTATTTGTGGATTCACCCATGATTATTTTGATTAATATTTAACTATTACAAAAATTATATTTATCATTTAAACAAATAAATATAACTATGACCATTGAGATTATTGCATTTACAAGACTATATGTGTCTAAAAATTATTTAGGCAAATATCTTGTCTATGCAAAATACCATTTAGAGCCCCAAATATGAACAAACTCTTTAAAGAACATATGTACTAGAACAGGTTTATGCAATTTTCACATATAAACTTGTCTTAATTTAGAGTGCTTCATATAATTGAAATATACCTGACATTCGTATAATAAATCATATTTTTATCAATTGAGTTGTTAAGAAAAAAGAAAAACTATTAAATATGTGATGTACATGTAGCAACCCCTAGGAGGAATGTAATCATTAGGTACTGCAAACATATATTAATAAAAATAAAAATTTAAATATATACCAAAGCAATTATCTACTATATCACAGGTTTTAGCACAGGTTCATTTAAATGAATGACATTGCATGAAAAACATGATGAGTGGGTTCTGGCATTATTGGGGAGCAGAGCAATCACAAAATTTATGGCATCAACTTAGTCAAAGAGTGATAGGCCAAGAAAGGAGAAGTGGAAAGGTAAAGCAAAACGTTGATGACATGGATGGCTTCTGAAAACTTAGCACTGGAGGTAAGATACAAGTTTATGTCAAGAATAAGGGTAAACTAGCAGTCACAAGAATAAAATGTTCTCAAGAAACTGGTCAGAATAGGCTGAGGCTTTGAGTTGCATGACACATAAGTTATTTTCATATATGTCATGGGTTTCTTATATCTTATCTGTTATTATTTTGAAAAAACTCTCCAGCAAGAGAATACGATGATAGTGTGTCCTGCTGGGCATCCACATCATAAACTAAGTATCCATCCAATTTGTACTGAGTTTCACGTTCAGTGTTGTAGGTCTTTCATGAAACAATATGTTATGGTATATTTAAAGAGCACTACTATCGTGTGAGACTTTTGTGTTCTCATCACTAAGTTGATATTGGAGAAAAACAAAAAGAACTTGAACTGTAGCCCTAGCTATTATGTATCATTTTCATCTCTCTGCATGATTGTTCTTTGTACAGTGTCTGATGACATAAAAATAACTTGGTGAGGCCAGGGAAATAGCTCTTCAACATAAGCGCCCACTTGGCAACTGCAAGTGCAAGTGTAAGGTACTGAGTTTGATCTCCAGTACCAGAAACAAACAAACAAAAAAAAACAAACAAATAAACAAAACACCCAGAGCATAAACAGAGGGGGCCAGTGAGATAGCTCAGTGCACTAAGCACCTGCTTAGACAAGTGCAGGGACAGGGGTCTGATCGCTAGCAATCCATGCCACTCTGACCCCACCCCTAGGCATGCTGAGCCAGTGACCGAGACTGGGCATGTTGGTGCACATCTGTAATCCCAGCACTTGGTAGGCTGAGACAGGAGGATCACTACAAGTTTGAACTGTGTAGCGAGACCCTGTATCCAATAGATAAATAAATAAATAAATAAATAACATTTACAATCCTTCTAACTTTAATTTTTAAATTTAATTTATTTTTTCTTATTTCAGAACTTTTGTTTGTTTTTATTTATTTTTATGGTGGGATCAGCCTGCCCTGAGGGCAGGGCTGGTGCAGCATGTGGTGCCCGGGATCGAACCGCAGTCCCTGAAGCCGCCCAAGCTTTTCTGAGCAGGCGCTTTAGACCACTGAGTCATCCTGCCGGGCCAAATCCTTCTAGCTCTAAAAAACATACAATACATGCTTGTATCTATAATTACTCTTTTGTGCACTAGTACATTAGTAATTCTTATTTTGACTGTAGCTTAGTGCCACCATTTGTTCAACCTTTCTCCATCCTTTCCCACTCCTGTACCCAGTCTTTGGTGACCACCATTCCACTCCCAGCTTTTATGAGATCAATTTTAAAGAGTTCATATATGATACAAAACATGTAATGTCTGATGCCTGTTTTTAGTGAATTACTTGCTTTGTGCGATTGAGCATTAGGAGGCCTTTATACATTGCACATACCAGTCCCTTCCAGATGTATATTTTGCTCCATTCCATAGTTTGTCTCTTCATTATGATGTTCATCTGTGCTGTTGTCATTCTGTAGAAGTTTTTTAGTTGGACTTAATCTCATCTATTTTAAAGAAGATAACAATGACATAGAATTTTCAAACAAGATAATAGTATACTAACAATATAACTGTATTGCATGTTGTTAAATTTAAAGTAGTTACTCAGATTAGAAGATAAAGGCATAAAAATTGATCAAACAATACAAGCACAAATCTTTCCTTGCAATGAACTAATAGAAATTAGTAGTATAAGTATCTTAGCATATCTATCTATCTATCTATCTATCTATCTATCTATCTATCTATCTATCTATCTATCCGTCATCTGATTTTTCCCCTCTCCTCTTTTCTCCTTTCACCTAATCCCAGTTGTTCTTTCCTTTTGAGTAGTTTCCTTCCCTTTCACAGTGTCTATTTTACTTTTTCAATCTTACCCTTTCAATTTCTTTTACTGGGGAGACAATATGTTGTTTATACCTATGAGTCTAATTTATTTCATTTATGAGTATTGTCTACCTAAATTTGCTTTTGTCTCCTGCATGTTGGCAGTCTTGTGAAGAAAAAAAAATCCCTGCTCATGCCAGGTGTGGTGTTGCATGCCTCTAATTCCAGCATACCAAGATCCTAAAACATTTTTCTTATGTTTTCTTTTAGTAAATTCATTGGACTGCTAGTGATCCACCTGTTTACAGCCTCCCAAAAGCTGGGATTACAGGTGCGTGCCACCACACTCAGTCTCAATGCCATCCCAGCACACCCGGGAGTCAGGGCTTGCACAGAAGGCCCATATCAAACCTCTGGCTACTGCACTTCCTTGCAGGTGCTTTAATCCACTGAGCTATTTGGCCAGCCCTTATTACAGGCATATTTTATTTTATTTATTTTATGTATTTAGTACAGGGCTCCAGTATATAGATCGGCCTCGTACTGGTTCTCCTGTGTTCACCCTCACAAGCTGGTATTATAGGCCTGCACCACCATGCCCAGTCTTAATCGCCATCTCAGTGCACCCCACAGGGTCAGCATGGCATGCTAGGGGTTGAACTCCTTCCACTGTGCTCTGCCTAAGCAGGCACTTTAGTCTGCTGAGCTATCTCGCTGGCCTGGCATTTTGTAATTTGTAATTTTATTGTAGCTCCTTTTTACTGTCATTGCATTTTAGTGATTCACTGTACTGGTGTTTTTTGATTCCTTGCTTATTATTTTTGATTTGTCTATCACAGACTTTTGCTTTGTAATTGTCATGAAATTTACAAAAAAAAATCTTTGTAAGTTATTTTGAAATGGAAGCAACTTAATATGATTGCAAAGATAGTAAAATAAAAATAAATAGAAAAAAAAAACCCAACAGCTCAGAAAGCTCTAAATTTGCACTCAACTTGTCCTCACTTTTTGAAGTTTGATGTTTCATTTTATGTATTTCTTTATTGCTGGTCTCTCAATAGATTGATGTAGCTATTATCTTTAATTGTTTTACTTTTTAGTATTTATAAAGAGATAGTAATGGTTTGTGTAACATGTTCACAGAATTTCTGTTGTTGCTCTTACCAGGGATCAAACTCAGTACCTTGTGCTTGCCAGGCAGGTGCTTATGCTGCTGAGCAATCTCCCTGGCCTCATGTTCACAGTATTAACAGATTATGAATTTGATCTATATAATTACTAGTGAGATTTACACCCTCCAATGTTTTCTTGTTACTCATTAATTTCTCTTTCCTTTAGTTTAAAGTGTTCTTTTTAAACCATTTCTTATAAGACAGGTCTGGTAGATTTTTAAAAATGTATTTGTTACAGAGTTTCACTATGCAACTTGGACTTGCACTCAGAGTGATTCTTCTATTTTCAGCCTCCTCCGGGGTACAGGGTGTGGGAAAGAGAGAGAGAGAGAGAGAGAGAGAGAGAGAGAGAGAGAGAGAGAGAGAGAGAGAGAGAGAATAGGAAAGGAAGAACTTAAATTGTGATTATTTGTAGATGACCTCCAAAACCGCACCATAAGACTTCTAGAAGCAAATTCAGTAGCATAGCTGGACAGAAATTCAACACTTAAAAATCAAATTCAACAAATGACTGGACAGATATTAGGGAAACCATACCTGTTACAATAGCATCCAAAAAATGAAATACTTAAAAATCTAATAAAGGAAGTAAAAGATGTATACATAGAGCATAGTCATACTATTAAAAAGGACATTGAAGAGTATATCCAAAAAATGGATAGAAAATATCATACCTCATAGATCTAGAGAAAATATTTTTAAAATTCATTTGGAAATAGAAAAGACTTTGAATCACAAAGGCAATCTTGGGAAATAAAGGCAAGATAGGAGTCATCATAATCCCTAACTTGAAATTATGCTACAGTGCTCCTGTGATAAAATCACATGGTACTTGCCATACTAGCCCCACCCCTAGAGTGTGCTGAACGGACGATGGAGTCTGGGCATGATGACACATGCTTGTAATCTCAGCACTAGTGAGACTGAAAACAGGAGGACCACTATGAGTCCAAGCTGCATAGTGGGGCCCTGCACCCCCCATAAAAAACCCAAAAACCCACATGGTACCAGCAAAAAAATCACACCTGAGATTCAAAGGAATAAATTAGATGATACAGACACAGTTACAAACACACTCAGCCACCTTATCTTAGACAAAGATGCCAAAAATGTTTCCTGGAAGAAAGATAGTCTAATAAATAGTGTGGGAAAAATTGGCTTTCCACATGTAGAAGACTAAAACAAAATCCATGTCTGTCATCATGTACTATAGTCAAAGTGGATAAGAAAGTCTAAATATTAAAACAGAAACACTAAATCTAGTGGAAGACAAAGTAAATAAGAATCTTGAAGGCGTAGGAGCAAGCAGAGACTCATGAACAAAAACCAAATTGCATAGGAAGTACCTCAAAGAATCAACAAATACTTTCTCATCTTATTGAAAAGATTTTGGGGCTGGAGAGGTAACTTTGCAGTCTAAGTGCCTGCCTAGCAAGTGCAAGGACCTGGGTTCAATCCCTGGTACTGCATGCTGTGCTGGCCCCATGCTCTGTTGGCCACTGAAACCAGGTGTGGCGGAGCATACCTGCAATCCCAGCACTGAGGAGGCAGAGGCAAGAGGATTGTGCAAGTTTGAGAGCAGACTAGGCTACAAAGTGAGCTCAGGGCCAGCCTGAACTGCATAGTGAGACTCTGTCTTAAGATGACAAAAAATGTTTTTGCTTGCCCATGTCTTTTTATGTGAGCAACTACTTTGAAGATAACAATATGTTGTATATTAACCATTGTTAATTTCTCACGGTCTTGTTTTAAAATCCTTTTTTTGTTGTTTTGAAATTCTTTATCAGTTTTTATTTGTTTTTCTCTTTTGAAAATAAAAAAAATTCATACTATCAATTTATTGATCATTTCCTGAATATTTTGCAATTAAAATCTTGCATCATTTCCTTCCTGCATAATTTGATATTTTTGTTTTAATAGTGGTATGGTTTGATTCCTTTTCTTAAATTCTTTTTTTTTTTTATTTTTGCCTTCTGGTTACCATGATATCCATGTGACATTTTGTTGTTCTGTTGCTCGTTTATTTATTTATTTATTTATTTATTTATTTATTTATTTATTTTTATTATTATTTTTTTTTTTATGCAGGACCAGGGGGTTCAAACTCATGACCTTTTGCTTGCCAGGCAGTCACTTGTGCCACGGAGCTATCTCCCCAGCCCTTGTTGTTCTTTTTATTTTAGTTTTTTTCAATGGTTTTAAAGCTAATAACTTAACTTGAGTCACATTCAAAAATCTCTGCATTTTAATCCCTGTCTTTGGCTTTTACTTCTTTCCTATTCTGTAGTACTAGAGGGTAAATCTAGGACCTAAAACCTGGATTGTAGCCTGAGCCTTTTTTATTTTTAGTTCTGAGTCTCAGTCTTGCTGATTTTTTTTTATTCTCCCAGACTGGGTTCAAACTTTCAATTCTGCTGCACTCTCCTAGAGTTCCAGAATTACAGGCATGTGCCAACAATCGCACCTTATCTTATTTTGATAAAAATATTTGCCTTATTGTTTTGATCACTAATTGTTAGATTCAAGTGATCTTCCTTTTCTCTGACTCCTGAATAGCTGGGAATGCAAGCCCGTGCCACTGTGCTCAGCCACATTTTATAATTTTAATGTCAAAGTTGACATCTTTTTATATCCATCAAAAATCATTATTTTAGTACTTATTTCTGTTACCTTTCATACAAATTGAAAAGTCATCCATGCACGATCTTTACAATATTATAATACTTTGAAATTGATTACATTCTTATTTTGTAATAGTTTTGTACTTTCATGTTTCATTTGTGAATATTTATTGGGTTTTTTTTTTTTTTTTTTTTTTTTTTTTTTTTTTTTTTTTTTTTTTTTTTTTTTTTTTTTTTTTTTTTTTGTCTTTTTGAGATAGGGTCTCGCTATGCAGTTGAGGCTGGCCTTGAGCTCACTTTTGTAGCCCAGGCTAGTCTTGAACTCACATCAATCTTCCTGCCTCAGCCTTTTGAGTGCTGGGATGACAGGCGTGTGCCATCATGCCCGGCTTGTGAATATTTATTGTTTCAAAGTGAAGAACTTGTTTTGCCATTTCTTGTGATGCAGATCTAAGAGTTTTTCTGCATACAATATTTTTAGAGGCAAGGTTTTGCCATAGCACTTTGAATATATCATCCACTTCTCATAGCCTGTAGGATTTCTACTGAGAAAACTAGTAATTGTATCATGATAGTTCCCTTTTATATTATAAGTCATTATTCTCTGTTTTATCTCACAGGTTCCACTATCTTTCTTTAGATCTTTACTCTATCTTTTTGAACCTATGAGTACTTTTAAGTGACCCCTTTTTAAATGTATTTAGTACAGGGTCTACAGTGTCTACAAGGTCTCATTACATAGATTGGACTTCTGATCCTCTTCTTTACAGCTTCCCTAGTGCTGAGATTACAGGTGTGTGACACCTTCCCCAATCTCAGTCAACGTCTCAGCATGACCCAGGGTGGGGTGGGGGAGCATGGCTGGCACAACAGGCCCAGGAATCGAACCCTTGGCACCTGGATTTAAGTGACTTTTTAGCTTGCCGATCATTACCTCATCTGCTCAGGTCTGTTGTTGAAGCTCTTTGTACAGTGTTTTAGTTCCACTGCTTTGATCAGCTCTAGAATTTGATTCTTTTTTAAATTTTTTTCTTGTTTCAGAACCTTTATTTGTTTATTCACTCATTTTTATGGCCGGCTCAGCCTGCCCTGAGGGTGGGGCTGGCACAGCATGTGGTGCCGGGGATCAAACCGAGGTCCCTGAAGCCGCCCAAGCTTTCCCAAGCAGGCGCTTTAGACCACTGAGCCATCCCGTCGGGCCCCATAGAATTTTATTCTTTTTGATGGGTTCTCTTTTTTCACCTTCTCGTTATGTTCATTTATTATTTTCCTGATACTATTATCTGTGCTCTTTCTTAACTACTTGATGTTGGGTTTTTTTAGAATTTTTTTTTCTTGCTTCAGAACTTTTGTTTGTTTTTATTTATTTACTTTTATGGCCGGCTCAGCCTGCCCTGAGGGCAGGGCTGGCACAGAATGTGGTGCCGGAGATCCGGGATCGAACTGCTGCGGTCCCTCCATCCGCCTAAGCTTTCCTAAGCAGGCACTTTACACCACTGAGCCACCGTGCTGGGCCAACTACTTGAGTATGTAAAAGACGATTGCTTTGATTTTTTTTCAGGAAGTCCATAGATCTCCATTTTTTTTTTTTTAGTACCATTGACTATTACTTTGTTCTTTTGGCAGTGTCATATTTCCCTAGTCATCCTTGATTCATGTAGCCTTGTAGTGTGTCTGAATATTTAAAACATAGACTGTTCTTCCATTCTGTAGGCTGGTTTCTACATGGAAAACACTTCACTGGTTAGCCTGTTCAGTGATTCTCTTTCTTTCTTTCTTTCTTTCTTTCTTTGGCAGTACTTAGAACTGAATCCAGGTCCTTTCAGATGCTAGGCAAGCACTCTACCACTGAGCTATATCTCTAGCCTCTGCCCAGTGATTCAAAGTAGATAATTTGGCAAGGTTCATGTGTAGACCTATTGCTGGGGTCCTAAGATACACTAACCTGGTGTCTTTGTATTCCAGGCTAGTCTAGAGCCTGAATCTGTTGGGCCCATCTTGGTATCATGTCCTACTGAAGTGAGCCTGTGCCTTGGAACTTTGAGTTATATGAGCCAGCACAGAACTAGGGGAGGCCTGATATCTGAATCTGGGGTGGCAAACCAGATAATGAGGTAGGCCTAGAGCTTGAATCATTGGGTGCCAAATAAAATCTTAATATCACAGAGGCTGGCCTAGCACTTGAGCAGGTCTGGAACCTAGAGTTCTGCAGGTCAGCCTAATGCTATGGTATGCCTAGAGTCTGGGTACACAAGAACAGGATCAAGTATTGGGCTCAGTAGTAAATCTGAAAACACTAGGTTGTTTTCAGATCCTCGGACCTTAAGGACCTACTCATACTTGAATATGTGTAAAGCCTAGGTTCAAAGTGATGGCTATAAGATCTTTGATTTTTTAATTACTGTAAATTACATTTTGAGAACTATCAAAATGCAAAGGTGATAGTCACTGATATGCTAAAAATACAGTTAACACCTTCTTTTTAGAAAGTTTACATGTACTGTATTTTTTTTTTTTCAAAAAGACAAGAGTGACATGTATTCCAAACATAATTTTAGCGTTACATTGTGTTATAATCAATATGCTGAACCCCTTGAAGGTTCTTAAAACCAATATCTGATTCATCCTGTGTACATCAGTGTATGGTTTTGCTATTGATATGTTTTCTGCTTTATCTGCATCCAGTCGCTTCATTGTCTAGTCCATAACATATTCAGCTCTGTTATGCCCTTAAGTTCTTGTTTTCTACTTTAAAGTTCTTATATTAGGGAGACTGTATGATATTTACACATATAGGTCTGGTTTATTTCACTAATGAGTATATGTTCAATATACATCCATTTATATATGAAGTCTTCAAACTTATCATTTTTTATGGATGAGTAGTATTCCATTGTATAAAAATACCACATTTTCTTTAACCATTCTTCAAATGATGGACATTTTGGTTGTTTCCAAGATTTGGCTATTACAAA
>PVJA010034358.1:0-22666 GCA_004027025.1 Myocastor coypus | reverse complement strand
AAAAAAAAAAAAAAAAAAAAAAAAAAAAAAAAAAAAAAAAAAAAAAAAAAAAAAAAAAAAAAAAAAAAAAAAAAAAAAAAAAAAAAAAAAAAAAAAAAAAAAAAAAAAAAAAAAAAAAAAAAAAAAAAAAAAAAAAAAAAAAGATACAAGTGGAGGTACAGATTTCTATAACTGTTGGAGAAAAAAATTAATGTGAATCTAATCATAGTGAAATAATTAGATAAATCCAGAATTTGAACTTTTAAAATTGTGAATGTCATGAAAGATTTAAAATAAGAAAAATGAAAGACACTAAAATGACATCTTTAATATATGCAATGAGTAAAATTTGATTAACTCTGGATAGAAAAAAAGTTTTACAAAGGCCATTGGGGGAGATTCATATAACAGGTATTTTAGAATTGATATTAAATTTCTTGAGTCTGATGAGTCTGTGGGCTTTGTGAAAACATGCCCTTATTATAGGAGACGCATTCAAATGATGAATGAGTATGTTTGTATTTCCAAACAAGTTAACAAAGTCCTAGAGGAGGATAGAGTGGGCCCCATTTTTCATTATAAACATTACTACTATGCTTTTTTATGTATGTAATTACTGTGATAAAATGCTTTAAAATAAAGAAACTTTATTAAAGGTAAGTGGAAATGACTGACAATCCACCATGCCTACGCCTGTTAATCCCAGCACTTGGGAGGCTGAGCCAAAGGATCACCAGGAATTTGAGGCCAGCCTGGGATATATAGTAAATTCAACATGGTATCAATTACGTACCCTGTCCCTCCTCCCTACAGGAAAACTCAAAACAAAAACAAACCAAAGGAGTTCCAGGATGGAATTGGTTCTTAGAGGATTTCTTCACATGAACATCCGAAGAGCCTCATTTAGAGGAAGAAAGACAGGACAATAGAGACAAAGAAAGAAATACAGTTACTTAGATACATTGTTGAGCTATGAGGGTCATCTTGAGCATGGTGTGGAGTATTCATCCTGTTATTCTCTACCCATCTATCCAGCAAGTGCGAGCTTGGGCCACTCTCTGTAGAGATAGCTACTAATTTAGAAAAGAGTGAGCAAAATCTCCAGATTCTCCAAGGTATGAGGCTCACAAAGCAACACTGCTCTCAGACATCTGGAAGTGTCAGGCTGCAGGGTGGTCCCTTTCAGGGTCTTAGGAAGACTTGCACCAGGAAGAATCCTCCTGGCTATCAGGTCCTCTCAAAACGGCAGATGCAGGGCTGAGTGAGTTCTGAGGGAGAAACGATGCTCTGTATTACTGTGGCTACAAGTTTAACTGGAAAAATACTGTCCCCTCTGTGTCTGTCTCACTTTCTTTGGGTGTTGGGGATCAAATCCAGGGCTTTGTGAAGCTGAGGCAAGTGCATTAGCACCAAGTCATGCCCCAGACCTATTTTCCTGATTTATTGTAGCCCATCACAGCTACCACCTGTTGTGACCTATAAAAACACGATAGACACAGCTGATTTTATAGAAAAATGCATTAAGGGAGAACAATAGCACTACAGTATGATTAAAAATGCATTTGAAAATGAAAACATAAATGCAATCATAGTAAGTTTCAAATATAATCCAACACTAAAATCAAGTTTTGAACCGACAGATCTGTAAGGAAGGATAAACCTGATTATAGCATCATAATGGATACATGGGGAGAAATCATGGTGGTTTTTTTTTATTATTTCCTGATCTCCCTGTAAACACATTATGTTTACCAATCCTTTCCTATTAAACATAGCATAAAACTTAGTTGGCCTATGGAATGTATGTAGAACCTATGTATTCCCAGTACCTGAACAAAGGTATAAAAGACACTTTGTGCTTCAGACCAGAGGCTGACATGTCCTATATTGGAGATGACCTTTACCATTGGGCCACTGTGATTTTGGGGGACATTTGTTTAGAAACATAAAGCAAGAGAAGCAGACTAATAAAGCATCATCTTAAAATTACTTGCTATTGACACCTACAAAAGCAGTTGTTAGTTAAATTATAAGATAGTTTTAGATATGTAAACTCTTGGGAAGAAGGGAAAAGATTTCTAAATGAGGGGACTGCTAAAACGAATCTACTAATGTGCTGCGGTTATAAATAGTAATAAGGAAAAATGCAACAGAGGAGCCTAAAGCATGCAGAGAAGAAAGTAGGTAATTTCTTAGAGGCAAGCAAGAAAAAGAGAAATATTAAAAATAAAATCAGAAGGCTGGGAGGATAGCTCAGTGAGTAATGTGCCTGCCTGACCAATGCAACAGCCTGAGTTAAATATCTGGTACGACAATAACAATAAATAAATAAATAAATAAATAAATAAATAAATAAATAAATAAATGCAATTTGAAAAAATTGGGCTGGTGAGAGAGCTCAGCATATAAAGCACTTGCTTAGGCAAGCTTAGGCAGGCGCAGGGGACCGTGCTTCAATGTCCAGCACCATGTGCTGTGGCAGTCCCACCCTCAGGGTAGGCTGCACCAGCCAAAAATAAATAAGTAAAAATAAATGAAATAAGATAAAAGCAGAACTGAGACCCAGCCATTCCTTTTTCAGTTATCTTCCCAAAAGAGTTAAAGACATTTTTTTAATAGTGATACATGCATGTCTGTTTATAGAAACACAATTCATAGCAGCTAAATTTTGGAAGTGGTCTATATGTCTATTAATAGACGAATAGAGAAAGAAAATTATGTCTATCCACATTTGTAGGACAATGGCTATACCTTGAGGGCATAATATTAAGTGAAGTAAATCAAACATATAAGTACAAATATTTTATATGATTTTTCTTATAAGAAAAACTCAAAACACACATAAATGTAAAGAGCAAAATGAAAAATAGATGATATAAATGAGGAGACAGATCCTCTGCAGGTGCAAAAGGGACCCAGTGATGGAGAGAGAGAGAGGTAAGGGACAGGGAGGTGGTAGAGGGGATGAGAAAAGGGGAGCAAAAAATCAGTCAGTTCTGTGAGCACTTAACATCTCCCCAAGAGGAATGCAATGCTTTTCCCCCGGCTCTGCTTTCAAGGATGTAGGCAGAAGGAACATCTTCAGTGCAGAACCCGTCAGCCTCAGGTCTGAAGCACAGGGTGTCTTGAGAATGTTGTGTGTTCAGGTACTGGGAATGCATAGCTTCTACATACATTCCATAGGCCAAGTAAGCCTTATGCTATGTTTATTAAGAATGATGGGTAAACAAAGCTTTTACAGGGAGGTCAGGAAATAATAAAAATCCCCATAATTTCTCTCCAGGTTATCCCTTATAGTGCTATGTACAGCAAACACGTGTCAATAAACTTTTTTAAAAAGCAGAAATGAACTGAATAATAAAAAGCAAAACTGAAAATAAACCTACAAAATGACCATATCTGTTTAAAAGTTGTTCCCAAAGTGTAGTCTGTCTGCACTGTGGTCCCTCTCTCTTACTGTTAGGCTCAGTTTCCAAACTGTCATAGTTTGATGTTCACCATGGAAGAAAAGAATATATTTTCAACATTAAAAATAATATCTGGGGCTGGAGAGATGGTTTAGCAGTCTAAAGTGCCTGCTTAGGTAAGCTTAGGCAACCTCAGGGACCACGGTATGATCCCTGCCGTCACATGCTGTGCCAGTCCCACCCCCAGGGCAGGCTGAGCTGGCAATGATAATAATGATAATAATAATCATAATATCTAATGACAATGAAGTAAACATACAGAAATCACTTAAATTATGAATAAAAGCTATACATTCATAAACACTAAAATAGAAAATATATGTAAGAAGCTCTGCATCTTGGCCATATAGTTGTCATGATCTAGGTCAGTGATTTTCAGATGAGGTTTGAAACCTGCTAGAAAAATCATGAAGTAACTTTTAGTGGGTTATAATTTAAATTCAAAAATGAAAAAGAGGACGGGTCAGATAGTCCAGCAAACTAAAGTGCCTTCTTAGTTAGGCAGGCTCAGCAACTGGGGTTTGATCCCTAGCCCCAGGGAGCACTGAGAGAGCAGCTGAGACTGGGCATGGTGGCAGGCACCTGTAAGTCCAGCTCTTGGGAGGCTGAAAGTGAGTCTGATGGGTGTAGAGAGACCCTGTAGACCCTGTACTAAATACATAAAAAAGTGGAAAAGAAGAAAATTTAAAATACCAAGTATAATAAAATCAATAAAGAAATGTATTGCTTCATAACATGTTAGTTCTATCATGTTTATATCTTTATATTAAAATGTATACTATCAGTTGGTGATTTGAAGTAAAAGAAAACAATAATGAAAGCCATTAATAAGTGGATGTATCTTGGACATATACTGATAATTGAAATAAACCAGACCTACATATGAAAATATCGTATAGTCTCCCTAGTGTAAGAAGTCAAAAGAAGAAATAAAAGTGGAAAGGTACAGTACAGCTAAATGGAAATCAAGAACTTAGGGATTAAACAATGAAGAGACAGCAAACAGAAAAGTTAGGAAACATGTCAGGGGCAAAACCATGTACTTATATACACAGGATGATTTAAACAATGGTCCTGGGGCTGGGGAGATAGCTCCGAGGCACAAGTGCCTGCTGGGCAAGTGCAAGGTCGTGAGTTCGAACCCTGGTCCCACAAAAAAAAAAAAAAAAAAAAAATAAACAATGGTCCTAAGAATCTCTAACAGGTTTTTGATACTGAGGATAGCAATGTGTCATACTAAAACCATGCTTGAAATGCCTGTCATTCTGGTCTTTCAGATGAGAGCTGCTTATAATGTCGTATCAATTATTGCTATACTCTCTTTCAAGTAAATGTTTATGTTAAAAAACCAGAAAAGGGTAATAAAAGAGAATAAGAGACAAGGAAAAATGCCATAGGATTGTGTAGCCTGATGGGCATTTCGAAAGGCAGAGTGTGATGGACGGGGGCCCAGAGGCCGCTGCAGTAGGGCAGCTTCACCTATGGGTTCCGTGTTTGTTGCTTTCTCCCTTTCTTGAAATGCTATTGGTTGACCCCTGAGTGAACCCTAGGATGGAAGCTGATGGAGGGCTTGGTTGTGCTCGTGACTAAGCATGCGGCCCTCCTTTACTTGGATGAGACCGTGGTCACATTAGTGCCTCAGCACGTGGTTCTCCTTTGCTGGGGTGATTGTGCACGAGATCACGCTGACTATCCTGTGTTGTTTCGGAGGTTCTTTGCTCACTGGGAAGGGAATCTCGGTGAGTCCTCGGAGCTAACTTCATCGGGTCTTCTCATCGCTTCTTTTGGTCCCGACAAAGAACATTACAACAAGTGGCACATAACGGGGGGCACTGAAGACGACCAGGGGTGAGTTAAGAGAGGCCTGACCCAGTGGGAAATGTACGTCCAGAGTAGGCGAGACCACCAGCAAGAGCTCAGAGAAATTCCACTAAAAAAAAAAAAAAAAGTATGTCCATAGAGGCATAACTCAGGAGTGGGGGGTAAAGGTGAAACCAAAGTTTTGAAGAATTATTTTTCCTTATAAAAAGATAGTTTATGGTTTCACCCTAAAGGAAAACCTGCTCTAGACTTAAAAGTTGGGAAGCAGGTCAAAAAAGCTCTGCAAAGAGCGCATCAGCAAGAAGAGCCTATCCCTTTAAGCGTGTGGTCTTTGTATAGCCTTACCTCCTTGGCTTTAGAGCCTGCACTCTGACTCTGAGGAATCAGTCTACAGCGGATTTCTCTGACTCAGGAAAGCAGTCTTACGAGGGTTCAATTGATGAGGATATCAAGGAGTATGAAGGCAGCACCACATCTGATGATTCGTCCTTATGGGATGGAGAGTCCGAAATGGAAAATTCGAAAATAAAGCGGATTTTTCCAGCCCCTTGGCCTCTGTCCTCTGATTTTTGAGGACTTTTTGAAAGCTTGGGAAAATGAGTTGGAGAAAGAGGCATGTAGTACCCGAAAGTTTTTTCATCATATGGAACATTTGACACAGTGAGTATTCAGATTGGTGGAGTAACTGGAGGTTTCAAGTCCACCCTCCATGCTTGCTGAGGTTCAACCTCTGCCTCCTCCTCCAACTAATCCTTCAGGTCCTCCACATGAGTGTGAGCAACTGGTTTCAGCTGTTGGGCTCAGGAGTGCAATGACCCAAGCCTGGGTACTGGCTCTACGAATAAAGCCCAGAAAATGAGTAAGCATAAAAATTGATACAAAATCTCTGATTGATAATGAAAAAACTTACTTGATACTTTATAGGATACTAAGAAATAAATTTCCTAGAATTAGGACTGGGAGAAAACCAGAGAAAACAAAAAGAGATTTTAAAAAATTAGCATGTAATATAACCATTGTTAAATTTAAACAATAAAAAAATTGAAGAGAAAAAAAAATTAGCTGCCTTATTGCAGTTTCAAATCCAAAGGTCTGATTCTCTTGGCTCCAAGAAGAGCTTAACAATGATAAGGTTCACCTGCTATGACTGTTGGAAGCCAGGCCAGAATAAGAGGGATTGTTCTCAAGAGGGCCACATACCATGCCCTGACTGCCAAAGCAGCCACTAGAAGTGCAACTATACTCTGAGGTGAAGGCCCCAGAGCTCAGACCCAGCTTCCCAGAAGGTCCAGTAGGACTAAAGGGCACTGGGCCCACCCGCCCCCTCTGACTTGACAGTCTCTGTCATCTCCACGGAGGAGCCCTAAGAAATCATGACCAGCCTATTGCTGGACATTGGCACAGGTGTCTTTGTTTTTCTCTAACCCTGACTTTCCTTGCAGTTATCATACCTCAAAAATTAGAATATACAAATTAAATTAGCTTGCTGATGTCACTGTTCTGCTACAAAGATAACCAAAAATAGAAAAAATAGGGCATTCTGGTTTTTATGAGTTCTCAAAGTTTAGAGATGAACATATTAAAAGCTAGAAGGACTTATAACAAATTGTCAGACTCCATAAATAAAAGGGGTTTTATCTATTCTACCTACCCAAGATAAAAATCCCTGATGTCTCTTGAGGGCCTTTAGGTAGCACCTCTGGGAGAGTATCTCTGACTGCTGATCCCAAACTATGATGACCCTTTTCAGCCTGAAGAAGCCAGAGCGGTCATCGCCCATATTTCCCTCACAGCAGTTCGGCTTGATCTTCAGAGGGGGGAAATGTTGTAGATAGCCAAGTTGGAGATATAATAGGCCGTTAGACAGGGTTGGGCCCTCCAGAGTGATAACACAAAAGTCAAGAGATCTAGAAGCTGTAGGAGGGACATATGCTCCTGCTATGGGCCAGACCCAAACACCAAAGGCCAAATAAATGCTGACCTCTTTAAAGATTGACATCCAGGATTAATCATCACCTGAAGGGAGCCAGAAGGAAAAATCATTTGGAGATCATCCACCAGAGATTAGGTTTTCCTCCTGCATCACTATGATGGCTTTATTGTTGTTTCTGGTGAGTATTAAAGGTAATTTCAGTTATTGGATTTACACGTCCAATCTACCACTCAGCAGAAGAGTTCGGTAATGGAGAAAGTCTAATAAATAATAACACCAAGTTAAAAGAAAAAAAAAAGACTTTTTCTTCTCTAAGGAAAGGACTTTACAGGTGTAGATGCTAGTAGAATGTTTCCATTGCAAGATCTGCCATCTTCCAGAATACCAATGTTGCTTATATTAGGGTACATTGGGAAATCTGTACAGGAGAGGCAGCCTGGGAGTTAGTTAATGCTTCCAATGGAAACATCACAGATTGGAGCTCTATGAAACTCTATTGGAGTTTTATGGCTTTGCCTGGATGGCAGAAGAAAAGAAATTGAGATGAAAATATTTCATTATTTATAAGGAACAACCTATTCTACTCAGGCATGTGTTCACCTCCTTCACCTGTTGTTTATAAGGAACTTTTCTAACCATATCATTACAAGGCACAGTTGTTTTTTGGATATATGTCTAAAAATCTTCTATTAGCTTTGAATTTTCTAGGAATAACATCCATAGCAGGACAGGGATCAGCATCTGATTTCTGATACAGCAGTGTCTCCAAAACAGGGCTTCTCTTCCATGGAGTAGTTTCAATGTTTGCTGGAGAGGTTGAAGAAAAAGAAGAAAAGTGAACCCATGATAGCCACTCTCTCAGGAGTGGTGACCATCACCACTGCGGCTGCTGCGGATGGAGTGGTGTTGAGCCAGAGTGTACAAACTGTTTATCATAAGAAATCAGAACAACCATGGACTTCTTAAATACATGGACTCTAAAGAAGAAAAATTGGATGTTGTCATATTGTTATATTGAAATGTAGTGATATTGAAATGTTAATCTGTGGTATGTTGACATTGAAATGTTGTTTCATCAACCAGAAACTAATGATGCTTTTGTGAGACGATGGCCAAAATTGTTTGACACTGAGCTGCTACAGGTATTGAAAACATTAACGGTATCCTAGGGTTTAGTGGAAGTGTCGTGATATGTGATCTTTGTACTGATTAGTAGTGAAGACAGATCCATCCACAAGTTATGAATTGATAATCTGTAGTCCTCTCCCTGATTTTTTTCAAAAAATTAAGAATGGGGAGATGTAGCCTGATGGGCATTTCAAAAGGCAGAGTGTGATGGACGGGTCCCAGAGGCAGCTGCAGTAGGGCAGCTTCACCTTAGGTTCCGTGTTTGTTGCTTTCTCCCTTTCTTGAAATGCTATTGGTTGACCCTTGAGTGAACCCTAGGATGAAAGCTGATGGAGGGCGTGGTTGTGCTTGTGACTGGGCATGTGGTCCTCCTTTACTTTGATGAGACCATGGTCACGTTGGTGCCTCAGCATATGGTTCTTTTTTGCTTGGGCGATTGTGCATGAGATCACACTGACTATCCTGAATAAAGCTGTGTTGTTTTGGAGGTTCTTTGCTCACTGAGGAGGGAATCTCAGTGAGTCCTCTGAGCTAACTTCATCGGGTTTCTCGTTGTTTCTTTCAGCCCCAACAAAGAACATTAAACAGGATTGAAGTGCTACAATTTTACATATGATTAGATTTCTAAATTTCTGTGTAAAAATGTTTAATTGAATTTTCTATCACTTCCTATAGGGATTTATTAGAGTATCAATGACTGATGGAAAAAAGAGACAGCGATGTTAAGCTCAAGTACCTATGTTATAGAGTAATAGTATCACTAAGCCTCTCTTTTAGGAGGTAAACTATTTAAGTTTGCAGACCAAAAATTTAGAGAAAAAGAAGGGTTACAAGGATAGCTAATATTTTGGCCCTAGCCCTGCTAGAACAGTGGGAATTCAGGACATAAGAGAACCTGTACAGTTACATCCTATTGCTCAGTAGTGTCCCAAATTTTCTATTCAGGAGATCATGGGACCCAGAGGAAAGGGATCAATGATGTATAGTGTGCCTAAGAAGAGTCACCTAGAGAGAAAACATTCTCTCCAGCTTTTATAGAGAGCAAACTGGTCAATCAATGGCTGTGACTCATCCAGATGACTGACACTAACAAAACATCTACAAAACACTGTATATAGTTTCAGTGTACTCCTGAGGGAATTTGACTGACCTTGTCAGATGCAAAAGTTACATGTTTTGTTGTATAGGTCTTGCTTTAACTTGGTCTTAACCATCCAGCAGAAAAGTTTAACCACAAGTTATGGAAAGTAAAGCCAGATTAATATGCTGAGCTGTAAAAGGCTCAAGTCAACAGCTTCTGATATTGGCAGCTCTGCTGATAACCCACTATTATTATGGCATATAGTACTATGCATACAACTACTTTCTCTTACTTTAATGACTATTAATGACTTTAATGACTTTAACACTATTTGTACCAATAGTGTTTATAAAAGTTATCATGTTTCCATCTTGTACTCTGAACAACTATGATGAAGAAAATAATATGCATTTATTAATTATTGCGGCTGTCCTACTAATGTGTTTTTTTTTTTTTTTCAGGACTGGGGTTTGAACTCATGACCTTGCACATGCCAGGAAGGTACTTGTGCCACAGAGCTCTCTCTCCAGCCCCCTACTAATGTGTTTTGAAACTGTCTCATTGTTATTTATTAAAATTAATAAAATTTTTAAAGATTTCAAAAAATGAAAGTCATTAAGGTCCATGCAATCAAAAGTAATGTTCATAATATTTCACCACTTGGGAAAGGCCCAATCACAACCAAAGCTAGCTGAAGTGTTTAAAAACTCTTGTACCAAGAGTTATCTTTTTGTGCTGGATTGAAGGTCCCAAGGGCAAAGCTAAAATTATTTGGTCACCAGGGTTTGGGGCAGTGGCTTTTGAGTGTATTTGTTTTCTATTGGTGTAATAATAAATTACAAAAACTTCAATGGATTAAAATAACACAAATTTATTCCCTACATTTCTGTAAGTCTGAAGTCAGATACAGGTCTGAGTTCCAGTCAAAGTGTTCGCTGCAGTATTCTCTTCTGGAGGCTCTGTGGAAGCTATGTTCACCTTCTTTGAGGTTGCCCCTGTTCCTTGATTCACAGCACCTTTCCTCTGTCCTCAAAGCCCACATGTCTTATCTTTTCCTTTGTCTCTAGTCACATCTCCCTTTGACTGCAGCTGGGAAAGGAAGCTCCTGCACTTTTAAGGATCTAAGGGATCAGACTGACCTCCATCTGGAAGGATAGCTTCATTTAAGGATCCTTAATCATATTTGTAAAGTTTCCTTTATGATGGAAGGACACTTGGTCACTGGTCCAACTTTTTTTTTTTTAAATGTATTTTGTACAAGGTCCACAGGGTCTGCAGGGTTTCACTACACACAGCAGACTTGTAGTGATCCTCCCATGGTCAGCCTCCCAAGTGCTGGGATTACAGGTGTGCACCACCGCACCCAATCTCAATTGCCATCTCAGCATACCCCATGGGCAGGGCCAGCATAGCAGGCTGGAGATCCAACCCCACTCCCTGTGTCTGTTTAAGCAGGTCCTTTAATCCACTAAGCTATCTGGCCCTACCAGTCCCACTTTTGATAAATCAACACAGCCACTTCTACCTGTGCACACTGCAGCAAAGGAACTGAAGACTTAGGGTCTCTGCATAATACTCCATGGTGTGTGTGTTGTGTGTGTGTATGCACGGGGTGTTAGTTACTGTTCTGTCATTGCTGGGACAAACAGCCAACATATAAGCTTAGGGAAGGAAACGTTTATTTAGTTCACAGTTACTGGAGGTTTGAAGACACTGGAGAAGAGGCTGGGGCGCCACCACGTCCAGGATGATCCACTCCATCCCTCCAAGAGAGGTGACCAGCCTGGGATGGTGAGGTGCATGTTGTCAGCTTAACTGTTTTTACCTCTCTGGTCCCACCCCTTGATCCCTGCCCTAGTCCTCTGGCTCCACCCCTCGAGGTGTGCACTTGACAGCCCCTTGATTTACACGAGGCTTTGGGAAACAACTAGATACAAACCATAACAACAGGGTACTAGGACTGAATTTAGGACTTCCACATTGAGCATCCCCAGGACTACATTTATGTTTTTTTATATACTTTATTTTGAGACAGTCTTATTAAATTACTGTCTTAGTTACTTTTTACTTGTTGCTGGCACAAATACCCAACCCTCAAAATGAAGGAAGGAAAGGTTTATTTAGCTCACAGTTACTGGAGGTTTCAGTCCATATTCGGCTGGCCCAAGGCTGAGTGGAGCAGGACAGAGAGCATCCACTTCATAGCAGTGGAACAGCAACAAAATAATGACAGAGGCAGCCAACCAATCTGGGCAGCAGAGCAGCAGCACTAGTCTGTCTCTCTGTCTCTCTTTACATTACATCAGGCTCTCTGCCTTAGCCTATCGTCTCAGGCCACACCTATAATTCCCAGCAGTACTCAGACCATAATCCCAGCAGTAGTAAAACACGTAATCCCAGTGGATCATCATTGAAGTCTCAAACTCTAAAAGTCCCCACCCACAACTGCATGAGGCTTTAGGGGGATAACTAGACATAAACCATAACAATTACTAAACGGCTCAAGCTGGCTGTTGACTTGCTATCCTTCTATGTCGACATCCCAGAGTGCTGGGATTGGAAGCATGCGCTTGCAAGCCTCCCTCGTGAATGTGTCATGGGTATTTGTCCTATTACCTCCAAGGAGAGAAGGGGCAAGTTTAAACTACACAAACTAATACAATAATGTATCACTTTTACCACTCCAGTGTTTTCTTAGGAGGCTTAACAATAAAATAGGCTACTTCAGGCATAGGAGTACTGGGGACTGAGGTTACAGCTCAGTGGCATAGTACCTGCCTGACAAGCAAAAGGTCATGAGTTCAATTCTGGCACCGAAAAGAAAAAGAAAAGGTCTAGGAGTACTGGAAGAGAATGTGCACAAATTTAAGATAAGTATCTATTAAAAATATTTTTCCTTTTATTACCAGTACAAAAATTATATATATATATATATGTATATGATGTATATGTATATGTATATGTATATGTATATGTATATGTATATGTATATTTAAATACATGGTCTCACTTTGCAGCTTGGACTTACAGCAATCCTCCTGTTTCAGCCTCTCCAGCATTGGGATTACAAGTGTGCACCACCATGACGTGTCTTGGTGGCTGGCTTGGCATGTGGTACCAGGGATCATATCTGGGTCCTTGCACTTGTCTATACAGGCACTTAGACTGCTGAGATAGCCACTGAACCATCTCCTGAGCCCCTCAATTTGAGGTTATTTTATTATATTTATAAATGTTTTCACTGGCTTTTTAAAAGAGGTATTTTCTACAGTGTCTCACTATGCAATTTAGACTCATAGTGATCCTATTTTTAGCCTCTCCAGCCCTGGGATTACAGGTGTGCAACACCAGGCTGGGATTCAGTAGCTAACACATGGTGGTGCCAAGGATCCAACCCTGGCCCCTGTGCTTACCTAAGCAGGTGCTTAGTGAGATGAGCTATGCCCACCCTTTTACTGGCTTTATAGTATGCAGTTCAGGAAGACAGTAAGAGGCAGCTTTTTAAAGATAGAATTCCAGGCATCTATTCTAACTTTCATAACTCCAAACAACTTCATAATTCTAGAACAAGTCACAGTAATAGTCCACAAAATAGTCACAAATTTAATGTGTCTACACTGGTCTGTTTACACCTCCTCAAGGAGAAAAGCTAACTTCAAAAACTAATACCTTGCATTTTAAAATTAAATGTGCTTGACTATGTTATAGAAATTTCAAAATAGTCTTTGAAATAACCTCTACATGTTCATTAGGAAAGCAATCACCATTTACAACATTTCTCTTGACTATTTCAATTAAAAATAGGACTTAACTCCTTTTTTAGTCATATAATTCCAGCCACAAATATTTTCTCTTTTCTTTCTTCTTTTTTTTTTTTTTTTTTTTGAGACAGGTTCCCACAATGCAGCCCAGGTGGGCCTGAACTCCTGGCAATGTGCCTGCCTCCACTTTTGAGTGCTGGGATTGTAGTGTGTGCCACCATCATGGACATGCCTGCGTGGAAAACACAAGGAAGTTAATTTGGGCATAACTCTTGCAATGGTACTTGAAAGCACTGTCTAAAGACATTGAAGTCTGCTAATTATGCAGCTTTTACATTTTGGGGACTCTTTTTCCATTCTAAAGGTGGCTATATATCATTTGTCAAGGTAGGTTTTTGTTCCTATAAATCTCAAGAACTCTTGCTATTTAGACAGAAGGCAAGTTTTGGTTTGTGTCACTTGGAACGCTGGAAATTGGCCCCGGGCTCTTGCACACACCAAGCATGGGCGTAGCTGCTGAGCTGCACCCAAGTCAGATGGACAGCTAGCTTCTCAGAGTGGGCCTCTCTCTCCCAATTTTGAAACTGAAGTTTCTTGATTGGAAAGATGAATTATGTTTCAAAGTCCATGCTAGCTTTTTATCAAGTTAATTATCTGTGGGTCTGTCACTGGACTTGTCCTATATATGGTCTGTGTTCTCTTTTCTCAATCATTGTTGACTTCCTATTTTAGTCTGGTGCAGCTGTCATCCTAATAAGTTTCAACAGCAAGATTTTTCAAGAGACTGCAAGGGACAGTATAGGTGCCTGTAATCCCAGACTCTGGGGCAGGAGTACTGCTGTGAGTTCGAGGCCAGTCTGGGGTACACACCGAGTTCAGGGTCATTCTGAGCCATGTAGTAAGACTGTCTCAAAATGACAACACCAAAAAATAATAATAATAATAAAATAAATTGAAGATTTCTTAAGAAACAAATAGGATGCAGCCTATTAGTGCTATGAACTTTTCAGTCCCTTCAGAAGTAATTTTCTATCACATGTTATTGATTTTAAATCATTTAACATCCATCTAATTAACAGGTACTGTTATTGCCACTTTTTAAGTGGATTCAGTCTTCCTCTCAGTACTTTGTTTTGTAACTGCAAGGGCCAGAAGCCTGTATGCTGCATTTCTCTGGATTCTTTACAAATCACTTTCAAGTTTGATCAGTGGCAGTTACTTGTGGGAGGAAAGAATCCATCCTGGTCTGGCGCAGTTGGTGAGCTGTTTTCGTGGATGGATCTGATGCTGCCTAGGTGGCCCCTCCTCTATGAAAGTGGAGCTCCTGCACTGGCCACACAAGTGCCTCTAAAGGAGCAGCAGAAGCGCTCATCTCTGGGCAGCAGTCCTCCTCTGCTCTCCTCCTCTAATTCTTTCTTTTTCTCTCACTTTAATTCTTCCAATACCTCTGTAAACACTTTCCAAAATTAAAGTCTTTTTTCCAGTGAGGTATAGTAGTAGCATGTGTCTGTAATCCCAGCTACTTGGTAGGTAAACCATGAGGATCATAAATTCAAGGTCAAGGTATGCAAAATAATGAGACTTTATCACAAAACAAAACAACTCAACTGCTTTCTGTTTGAAATAGGTATAGTAATTTGCTCTCCTAACTGAGCTGATTGGACTGATGACAGACTATTATTCCCAAAGCTATGAGAGCTTTGGAAAACCAAGATGTTTTAAGCGGCAAGTTTTAAGTAACGCTTCCCAGGAAAACAACCCTCCTCTAAACTCCTATTGGCCACATTTTATGTGCTCTTGGTTCTAATAACATGAGGCTCCCCCAAACTGCATTGGAGATGGTATTTTGGCCATTCCAGTGCTACACACAGGCTAGCCACTGTGTGGACAGAGTACCTGGAACACAGCTATAGGCAATAGTCCTGGCCATTGGGCAATACCCGTAGCTAGGTTTATCTGCTGCTTAGAGATATTTGCCAGGCTGAGATCCTGGGCTCTTGGGGTTACTTGAAATTTGTAATTCCAGAAAAAGTTTGGGCAATAGAAGATGTAGGTATAATTGCAGGTGCTGTGGTGGTTTTGGTGCTGGTCTACCTAGCTCTTCCTCTGTTTGACAAATAGATCAAGCAGCATTATTTGTGTGTTTTGTTTCACAGATCAGGAACTTGGATTTGAAACCCCAAAGGAATGACATTTATAGAGGTAAAAATTCCTATGGGTAGCTTAGGCCATGCTAGAGAGGATATCTATAGCTGTCAAGATTTCTGGGGTCCTCAGATTTTCTATGCCCAGACCAGGTAATCCACTTACCTGAGTGAATCATTACTTGGTGTCTGTCCTCCCTTGATGTCTCTTTTATTCATTGTACCCTCATGGCACAAGAAAATGCCACATAAATTCCTGTTTTAGTACCCAAGTAGCAACATAATAATGATAGCTTCAAAAGTTTCAGAAGTTGATGGCAACAAGCTTTGAACCCACTTCAGGTGACTTTTCATCTACCAAAATCTTTTCTGATTATTCTTGCATCTCTGGTCACAAACTGATTTTTCTAAATTGACTTGCAGAGATTCTAAACTGTAATTTGCTAACAGCTTCTAAGTTGGCTAGCAAAGGTCCTTTATCTGTATATGAGAACCTGGTGCTCTCAACTTATGTGACTCTTTTTTTTTTCTTGTTTCAGAACTTTTGTTTGTTTACTTATTTATTTTTATGGCCAGCTCAGCCTGCCCTGAGGGCAGGGCTGGCGCAGCATGTGGTGCCAGGGATCGAACCGTGGTTCCTGAAACCACCTAAGCTTTCCTAAGCAGGCGCTTTAGACCACTGAGCCATCCTGCTGGGCCCTGTGAGTCTTAAAATTTAATGAAAAAAAAAGAACTCAGTATCACTGGATAAAGAAATAGACAACAAAAGAAACATTTTTTAAAAAATAAAGAATTCAGTAAAATTCTTTGATATATATACATTTTTTCTTTTATATGTATAATTTCATATAAATATAATTAAAATAATATTCACAGGTATCACCAACATTTAGTTTGAAATATGCAACTAGAAAGGAACCTTAATAATAGCAGCAGAGGGCTGGTGAGATGGCTCAGTTGTCTAAAGCGCCTGCTTAGACAAGCCTAGGCAACCGCAGGAACCACGGTTCCATCCCTGGTACCACATGCTTTGCCAGCGCTCTCCCCAGGGTAGGCTGAGCTGGCTATTAAATAAATAAATAAACAAACAAACAAACAAACAAACAAACAAATAATTTGGCCCCTTTGTTGAAGATAAGGTGGCTGAGTGTGTTTGTATTAGCTTCTGCATCTTCTAGTTTATTCCATTGATCCTCAGGAACAATATATATATTTATTTATATATAAATATATATAAATAAATAAATATATATTTATATATTTATATATATTTATATATATACATACATTTTTTTCCAATATCATGCTGATTTTATCATTGTAGCTTTGTAGTATAACTTTAGGTCAGAAATTGTAATGACCCCCACCTTGTCTTTGTTGCCCAGGTTTGCCTTTGCAATTCTAGGTCTTTTTTGGTTCCAAATAAATTTTAGGAATGATTTCTACAGGTCTATGAGGTATGTTGATGGTATTTTGATAGGTATTGCATTTTACCAATAACCCCCTGCAATTGTCGAACAATGGATTACATATACAACTACTTTCTCTTAGTTCAATGTGAAGAAATTTTGTTGTACCAATAATTATTTGAAAAATTATAGCATCTACACCTTGTGCTCTGTGTAACTGATAGGACAATAATATGCATTATATCAAATATTGAAATGTACCACTAATGTGTTTTGAAACGTCAAATTGTTATACATTGTTCTTTCTTTCTTTCTTTTTTTTTTTTTTTTTTTTTTTTTTTTTTTTTTTTTTTTTTTTTTTTTGTCTTTTTGAGACAGGGTCTTACTATGCAGAAGTTCAGGCTGGCCTTGAGCTCACTTTTGTAGCTCAGGCTGGTCTCGAACTCACACTGATCTTCCCGGCTCAGCCTCCTGAGTGCTCCATTGTTATTATTATTATTATTATTATTATTATTATTATTTTTGTCTTTTTGAGACAGGGTCTCACTATGTGTTTCAGGCTGGCCTTGAGCTCACTTTAGCCCAGGCTGGTCTCGAACTTACATGGATCCTCCTGCCTCAGCCTCCCAAGTACTGGGATTACAGGCGTGCGCCACCACGCCCAGCTTGCTCCATTGTTATTTCTTAAGCCATATTAATATGCTTAGTTGTAAAAGACTCAAGTCAACAACTTCTGACTTTGCCAGTTCTGCTGATAACCCAATACTATTATGTATAGTTGTACTATACATACAGCTACTTTCTCTTGAGAAGAACAATTTGTACAAATAGTGTTTAGAAAAGATATAATGTCTGCATCTTGTGCTCTGAACAGCTACTATGAAGACAACAATATGCAATGTATTAACTATTGTAACTGTCCTACTATCCTGTTTCAAAACTGTCACATTGTTATTTCTTTGTAATTAATATAAATAAAATTTAAAAATAAATAAATAAATAATAGCAGAAGATGTGAAAATGTTCATAATATTTTATGCCAAATATATGACCTGGGCTGAGGATGTAGCTAAGTGGGACAGTGTTTGCTTATCATGACTGAGACCCTGCGTTCAATCACTAGCAACACTCACACACAAACACACACACACACACACACACACACACACACACACACACAGAGCTGGGAATGGATGGAGATGTAGTCAGTAGTATAGCACTTGCTTACCAATTTGAAGAACACTAGAAATTTTCAATAAATGATATTAAGTGTGAGAAAAGAAAATACCATGTTTTTTTAAAAAATTATATTTTAACAATGTCATGTTTCTACTAATTAATATGCTTAAAGAAATTAGGCAAAATTCAATAAAATAATTTGGGGAGCTTAACAAAATAATCCTGAATATTATATGAAAAAATAAACAGGGATAGCTAATATTGTTTGCTACATAAGGCTAACATTACGTTGACTTAAAAAAATGAAAAAAGATAATATAAAACCAAAGACTATCTCGTCTTATATTATTTTCTGTATTCACATTATTTTGTGAGCATTTTTTTTTCTTTTGTCTGTTTTGCTAGTACTAGGATTGAACCCAAGAAAAGCCAAGGCTGACTTCAAACTTGCTGCCCAGTGATCCTCCCGCCTCATCCTCCAGGCTGGGATTACAGGTTTGCACCACCAACCCCAGCTGAGGTTAGAATTTTACAAACAAAAGAAATAGACAAACAATGCAAGGGCTATAGCTTGGCTTTGATGGCCTAGTGAGTCCGAGCCCAGTCTGAACTATATAGCAAGACCTTGTGTCAAAAAACATAAACAGAAACAAACAAACAAAATTTAACTTTAGCCTGCCTAACTTTCCCAGGTTATATTTCAGAACCTGAGTTTGACATTGACCTTGTAATCCTCTGACTTCAGTCTCAAAAGTAGCTGGGATTACAAGCATGTGCCGCCAAGTCTGGAGCCAAAGGTATTCTTAAAATATATATCAAGTTAAATGCTATGTTATATACTATGAATTGGTGAGGCTCAATGTAATAGAGTCATATCCTATGAAGACATGAACCAACCCTGTGAGTCATTGTTTTGAGTGAGATCATCTGTCTGTCTCTTGTTGAAGGGCTTGCAAATTGCTTCCTTATCTTGCTAGTAATGGTGTCTGCCACCAGGATTTGCACTTTCTTTTCTTTCTTCTGACTCAGAATTTGTCCAGGCAATTTCTTGTGTGATAGAAAAAATATATTTCAGATCCTGAGTTTGAATTTTGAGTATCTAGCCAATCTTGTATTTCAGTGTTTTCAATATTTGGATTTCAGTCATAATTTCACTTAAAATTAGTTATTGGCTTTTTATAATTACGCACTAGCATTATTATTAACCACTGATGTCACGAACAAGAAAATCAATTAGTAAATAATTTCTAGTTTCAATGCAGTGATTGTTCCAACCTCTCTAAAAACATGCCATTCATACTTGTTAAATAAAAGATAATTCATTTAAGTAATTTCTTGAAAGGCCTGACCAGACAGCTCAGGGGATTAAAGCTCCCCCTTAGGCAGAACGCAAAGGCTGGGGTTTGATCCCGCACATGCAGTGTTGGCCCTGCCTCTGGGGCACGTGAGACTGTGATTGAGACTGGGTGTAAGTGGCACATGCCTATAATCCCAGCGCTTGGGGGACTGAAAGCAGAAGAATCATTATGAGTCCGATCTACATAGCAAGACCCTGTAGACCCTGTACCAAATACATAAAAAATGATTAAATAATTTCTTGATGTTTTGAGTCATTTAAAAACTATAATACTTTTGAAATATATGTTTACATTTCTCCTAGAGAAATAGCAGAAGCAACATATGGAAGACTATTATAATAGCATAGCCACTGAGTCTTAAAAAATTTAAAAGTAATGGAACCAGATGTGGAGACAACATGGAAAACCAGTATGTACTGAAGTGCATCTTTTTAGCAAGTTTAAAGTGTAATTACAGTAATGAGTCGGTGAAATGGATTCATCTTCAAAAAGCAGTTCAATGATATAGCTGCAATTTCCATATTAAAGTGCCAATTCTACTCTTACAGTTCTCATTAAAATTTTTTAGCATTAAAATCACACCCTTTATTGCTATAATTATTGACATTATACAGTACATGACAAAATGTTCATGCTCAATGTTTAAATCAAATCACCTATTTTTTTTTTTTTAACAAACTGCAAGAATTCAGCAGCCTGGATCTTTTATGAGAAGTGCGTTTTTCCTGTTATTGACACATTTCTCAAAATGGCAAAAATAGATAGCACAACTGGGAGGTGTTAAACCCAGTTTTTGAAATCCAAGTACAAGTAAGTTTGGTGAACAGAGACTGATAATGATTCTAGGTTGTTAAAATATTGACAAGCAACACTGACTTATGCATAAAAAGGAAACACTGAGTTTTTAAATATTTTAAATATTTTTAATTTTTTGTGTACTCATACTGATGAAATTTCATGCTTTGAAGCTGAGACAATAAATTAGCTCCTAGCTGCATGTGGCTACTTAAATCTAAATTAATTAAAATTTAAAAAAAAACTCAGTGTGGTGGTACATATCCACAATGCCAGGTACTCCGGAAGCTGAGGCAGGAGACTAGACTCACAAGTTTGAGGTCTGCCTGGGTAATAAGTTTGAGGTCTGCACAAAGAAAAGTCTGGGAATTCAGCCTGGAAGTGGGACACTCGCTTAGAATATATGAGGTCCTGAGTTTAATTTTTAATGTTGAAAAGTAAATAAATTTATAAAAATAAAATTCTGTTCCTCGGGTGCACTAGCCACCTTTCAACTCCTCAGGAGTTGCAGTAGAGGCAGAGAAATACCAGACACATGGAAATAAAACATTTTCTTCCTGACAAAAATCCTGTTGAGCAGGCTGCATGGAGTGTACCAATTGCATGTGGAAAGCATGCCATTACATTTTACCAGTATTACTCATCTGCAACTTACCACGACTATTTTTTTTTTTAAATCATCCAAGTCATGAGTTACTTCTAGAGGAAAGATACACAATTAGATAAAGGAAGAGTGAAAATTTTTATTGCCTTCCCCCCAAAAAAAGCCTTTCCTGATACTAAGAAGGGTGATTATTTATTGCAAATATCATTTGCCAGCTCCCAAGAAGTGTAGTAACTTATTGTGAAAAGTAAATATGCAGTGATTTTTGCCTTGGTATAATATTTCAGGTGCTGAATCACTGACCATAATTTTATTCTTTCCTTGATTGAGCAGAACAGCTGAGAAAAGCTTTTGTCTGCTTTCTGTAATCATATGACCCACAGCATACCCAGACAGAGATAATTTTCTACAGTGGATTTAGCAAGCACTTTTAGAACATGCTGGTATGGAAAAATAACCTTCATTAATAGTGCTTTAAGGTTTTGAATTATAAAACACTTGTACTGTAAATTAAGCCATTACTTGTTTTCACCTTTGGAATTTCAAAATAGCGTTCTTCTTAAAAATATTCAGGCAACCTCATAATATAGAAATACATAAAAATCCTTTATTCTAAAACATAGAACACAGAAAATGATCTATAAGGATGTGGTACACACATATACACACAAACAAAATAAATTAGTGAGATAAATTTTAGCAAGACTAATCTTACTATGAATATCAGAGATAAAACCACTAAAATGCTGGCACACATCATTCAAAAATAAATTAGAGTTTTAATCCACTAAGGTCAAGGGAATTCATTTCCAATAGAACTGATAACTGATGATATAAGGAAATGTATTAATAAAATAGCCTACTTTAATTAAAGAGCAATTATATGATTCTCTAAGTAAATAATGCAAAGCCACTCAGGAGATTCAAAACTCATTAATGTCCTTAATAAAGATACAGAAAACTAAAATAATGAAGAGTGCAGTATTTATTACACGAAGTCAATCTACTCAGGAAATATGTAGTCTTTTTCATCACTAAATATTTCATGTTGCCTCATCATTTTTAGCCAGTGTAGTGAAATGTGAAACAGAAAAAAAGAACACAAGACAGTAGAAGGATGAAAACAAAAATTTTGTGACATTTCAGATTATACAACTGTATAGCAAGAAAATCTTAAAATAAATTCAAAACTAGTAGAATTAATGAGAAATTAAATGTTAACATTGCAAAATTTGTACTATTTCTGTAAAATAAGAATTCAACTAGAGTTCACATACAGAGATTAAATTGTCCCTGTAAAAATCAACTTACTTCTGTAAAGTCACCAAAATCTACTTAGAGTTCCCAATAAAAAAATTATTTTTTGCCTTATTGGGAGTGAACCTGGGAACTCATGTGTATTATGTGAGTGCTATAGCACTGACCTATATCTCCAGTGCTGAAATAAAATGTTTAATGACTGCTGTTCATCATTATAAAGAAAGCTGTGGAGCCAGGATATAGCTCAGTGGCACAGTGCGTGCCTGGTGAGAGCAAGGTCCTCAGTTCAATTCCAAGTCCCCTCACCTCCAAAAAAAGAAAATTGCAATACTCTTTGAGAGACATAAATGAGGGCTCAAATAAATGGGGAAAACATCACATTCTACAATTTGAAAATAAATATCATATGAATCTTTAGATTCTAAAGCGATTCTCAACCTGTGGGTTGCGACCCCAGCGGGGGTCAAACGACCAAAACACAGGGGTCGCCTAAAGCCATTGGAAAATACATATTTAAACCCATGCTATGCCATGGTGAAATGTTATTTATTGTAATTAGTAATTTGGAGTAGCCACCAAAATTATTTTTTGGTTTGGGGTCACCGCAACATGAGGAATTGTACTGGGGGGTAACGGCATTAGAAAGGTTGAGAACCATTGCTTTAGAAAACCATTCTATAGGGGCTATGGAGATAGCTCTGTGGCACAAGTGCCTGCCTGCCAAGTGCAAGTTCGTGAGTTTGAACC